>JAANYP010002747.1:0-116991 GCA_020465985.1 Centrapalus pauciflorus
ATTTTCTTCATCTAAGCCAGTGCGAGTGTCGTCATCTGAGAAATTTGGTAAATGAAGTGTTTTTTTTAGTGTTTTTGCCTTCTATGATCATTCTATGGATGATAACCAGTCGATTTGTTGATTATGATTAGTGAATGTTTATGTATTTCTCTTATTGGGGGAATATGTGGCGGGGTGGCGGTGAAAAATTTCTGAAATGTATATATAAAAACCCTAAATTTTAGGGTTTGTGACATTTTTTGTTTATTTTTTGGGATAAAAAAGTTTTAATGAACACGAAGAATGTCTTATTCTACGTAGAATTGGGAATTTTTCCTGGTTATTTTTAGGGTATGTAATGTTTGATTCATGTTAGAAAAGTATTCTACAAACCATTGCCCGTGGATTCTGGGGAAATGAATGATATTCTAAATAGAACTCAAAATACTTCAAGAAATTCTATGGATAATGGGGAGTTTAATCTTTTATCTATAAAAGTTCTACGAAATTTTTTAAAGAATGATGAAATTTTAGCTTTTCTGGTATGAAGAACTTTAATGATATTTCTCTTAATACTTGGAAATATGATAGGTTGGATCCAGAATAGAAATGTATTCTATAATTCTTGGATAGAAATTAAAAAGATTGAATAAATTAAGAGCATTCTATGTATAAGGGGATGATTAAACTTGGGATTTTTTTAAAAATTAGAGGCTATTTCGGACAAAAACATTTCTGATAGAATATTCACATTAAATTTCATTGTTTTGGTTTCGACGATTTTGGCTGAAGGAACCCGGATGAGCTTAGTCAACCAGAGACTTTTGCCATTGATGAGGCCGGGAGAAGAGTTTCAAAAGTTGGATTGGTGTGGATACATACTTGACGTCTTGAAGCAATGCAAGTTTTATTGGCCGAAGGTAGCAAGCGGATTTTGCCATTGCGGCCCGCTGGTTTTATTGACAGTAAGTACCGAATAGTTTTTTTCGAACCAATGATTAATGCTTGAAAAATTCTTGGTCATATTCTATGTTAAAAACTTAATATTTCTGGAAGAACTGAAATTGATATGTTGCATCACATTCTATTAGATAATGGGAAATTCTATATATCATTTTCATAGAATAGAAAAAAATTGTGTAATTCGATATATCATTTTTAATAGAATGAAAATATTCTATGTAGGATGAGAAATTCTATTGATCATCTATGCATGAATAAAAAAGATTCTATAATAGAATGACAACCTATAATGTAATTCTATAGATTATTTTTAATAGAATGAAAATATTCTATGTAGGATGGAAAATTATGTTGATCATGTATGCATGATTTTAACATCATGTAACCCTTTTATGTGTTATGATAAAACATTTATGGGTAAAAGAAAATTTCTATGTATGATTACTCTATTTCAATAATCTGTTTTTGTAAATGTTATTAACATAAAAATTTATTTTTTGTTCAGCTGTTATACGTAGATTATGTTGGTTGTCAACACAACTATGTATCGAGGACTAGACCGTTGATAAAGACCTGGGAGTATACAACCCTAAGGAGACGAGAGGGTGATGAGTTGAAGAGTGGGGGATTTGGGATTGGCTCGATTCTTGATGATGTTGAAAAGGAAGACGATGACGTTGACTCTGCTGCAAAACAAGAAGATGATGAAGAGGCTGCTGATGTTGGGGATGTTGCGAGAGATATTCAGAAAATTGAAAACAAATACAACGAGGCTTTGGAGTGCAAGGAGGTTATGACGATGATGGTTAGGGAGGCTTTGAATAAGTTTCCGGAGAATGATGACTTGAAGCAGCTGGAATCAAAAGTGATGCGATTGTTTGGGGAAGAAAAAGAGGTTCAGGGAGCGACCGCAATAATGGAGACCCTATTCTGGAATTCACCAGGGGTTATAGCCGAAGTAAACAAAAGCTTGGACCAACTCACAAAAAGAAGGTCGAACGTTTTGGTGGGGCAGATGACACCCCCAAGCTTCAGTATGGGGCTAACCCAAGATGAAAAAAATAGAACTGAAGGAGATGTAGAAGAAGACAGATTGAAGGTCGGGGAGGATGTTATGCCCGAGAAAGAAGAAAGTGTTAAAGAAAAGGAAACTGAAGTTGAAAACAAAGAGGTTATGAAGGTTGTTGAGGAGATCATGGCCGGGGATGTGCCCCAAGTTGAAATCTCAAAGGCTGACAAGGGAAAAGAGGTTGTGAAGGTTGTTGCTGATGAAAAAACACCAACAGATGTTCGAGTACGAATGTCGTCGTCGTTTTTGAGGTCACCGTATGTCTCGCGTATGGTGAACAACCTTACAAAGCTGGACGACGTGGAGAAGACTGTTTGGCAATTCATTTTCTGCTTTAAAAACACGGATCCATGGTACTTTATTTCATATCTATGTTTTTCAAATAACTTTTTATTTTTTGTAGGTAATCGGCTGTATTCTATTGCTTTAAAAAGCTTGTTTGTATGTTCAGTGTCTATGGTCTCATGTTCTCGATCTATATTTTGTGACAGTGAAAGCATGTTCAAGACTGAGAGTTTGGGTTTTAGTACCCGTGCGCACTTTGAAAACCTAGTCCATGATGCGTGGGTCTATTACGGGGTTATAGACCTCTGGGCAATTGTGTTGAAAGAAGGAGAACCAAAGTCCATCCACCGGAAGACAAACCCCTACCGCTTGTTTGTGAACGTTGCTGCGTTGGTAAGTTTTTCCTATTTCGGACGTGAAGGAAAGAACCATTCTATGTTGTTATATGTAGAATACATTTATTCTATGCAACGTATTTTGAAAAAGTTTGTTTCTTATATTAATCTATTCAAACTTATATTGCATATTTTTAGGATATATCAACCTCTATAGAATAGATTTTCCCGAAACTGTGGTTTCAAATATATAATATAGCTTAGGGAATATGAAACACTTTTAGGATATATCAAACTCTATATCGAACTCCCTAAGATATATTCTATCGATAATATGTTGCATTTTTTATAGACCGATAGATTCTACAAGAGCATTCTATGATCAATATAATATAGCTTAGGGAATATGAAACACTTTTAGGATATATCAAACTCTATAGAATAGATTTTCCATAAACTGTGATTTCAAATATAGAATATATCTTAGGGAATGTGATCTATATAAACACTTATAAAAGAATCCATATTCTATATGTGCTTATAGAATGGATAACCAGACAACAAAGAATAACAAATTTATAAAGAATTTAAGGCATTCTGCAAAAACTCTATGTAGAATTCTAAAATATTCTACGCAGAATGGGTAATATTCTATATATAATGGAAACATATTCTACGTAGAATTGTTAACCCCACTTATTTTTATTGTTTTCGTAATGTGTATGCTTATCTTTATATTGTTTCTTAATTATCTCAGAACGACGTCATGGTTAAAACTCATGAGTTTGATATGAAGCTCCAGAGTATATTCAACGCAACCATGAACTCAATGTGTGAAATTCCTGGGTTGCCGAAAGTAGAAATGTTCAAAGTTGATATGGTATGAACGCTTTTTGTTAATAATAACATATTATGAACATCATCCTGGTAACTCTTCTGGTCATTTTGTTAACGGCATGTATTTTTTCCGATCATCCGCTCCCAACACTTCTATCTAATAGTGTTCAACTTGAAAAAACCGAGCATTGACGTTATCGACAACAGCGGCATGGAGGTCAATTTTTCTGTAAAATATTCGATAATACCGGAACGCCTGGTACTAAATAGAATGTGTCATAATATAATATATTTTTCTTCCATGCTCGAAATGTATCATAACATATTATGATTTTCTCTGTCGCTGCAGCACACGTACTTCTCCCACTACCTAGCGTTGATAGAGCACCCAAAAGCAGTTGCGATTGAGAAGTGCACCCCGAAACGTTTAAAAGTGAAATGGGCGACTAAGGAGAACAGCGTAGACTGTGGGGTGTTCTTGATGAGACATATGGAAACGTACAAGGGGCAAAGGGGCTGGGAGTGTGGGCTGGAAACCGAGGGGAAGAAACAGAAATCAATACTTCAAAAGCTGAGGGTGAAGTACCTGTGAAAGATAATTCTCTCGGATGTAAACCAGCTAAAGAAGGAGTTTCTGCTGAAGTGTGAGGAGTTCTGGAAGATTGGAGAAAAGAAGGTGAAGGAGTTGGTTGAAGAATCAAAGGTGGAGGCCGAAGTCCGTCTATCTATACTTGATTAAAACAATTAAGGAATTCTCAAAATGATTTAGGCTTATGGTTGGAAAACAGACTTCATTGTCCATTTGAATTTTATTTTGAACTACATATTCTGATGCTTGGCTAAAAATCTTTGAAGTTTCATCGATATTATGTGTGAATAATCTATGGACATGACATATCTAACATGCATTCATTTAAAAACATTCTGAGTATATGTAAGATTCTGTATAAGTCTATATATGCATTCTGAGTATGTGGGTAGAGTAATGTATTCTATCGATAGTATGTTGCATTCTAGAGCTGATTAATGTATTCTATGCCAATTAAACAAAACAATTGTATCTTAGTTCTAACTTATTCTAAGGAGTATGATAAGACTATAGTTCATTTTTAATAGAATGAAAAATTCTACGTATTCTGGGGAATTAATCTATTCTATGTCAAATAACAAAAAATCTTGATAGTTTCATCAATATTATGCGTGTAGGATCTATGGACATGTCAAATCTAACATGCATTTATTTAAAACCATTCTGAGTATATGGAAGATTCTGTACAAGTCTATAGCTCCATTCTGAGTATGTGTGCAGAGTAATGTATTCTGTGGAAAATATGTATCATTCTACGTAGATTAAATGTATTCTTAGGAGAATATGATGCATTCTATACAGAATTGATTATTCTATGCGAATTAACAATATTATTATATATAAGTTCAAACTTATTCTAAGGAGAATGGTCTGCGAGTCTCAAAATTATAAAAAGATTAAACTCTATTCGAGGTATTTAAAACTACAAACTATGCAAATTAGGACTATTTCAAAAAAAATTTCTGTAACATACAAAAACTATTTTATAGGTAAAACGCAACATACTAAAACATTCTTTGAACAATAGAATTATTCTCCATAAAATGTTTTCCACCTCAATACAAAAAGTATTACTGACAACCTTTAGCAATGAAGAACATGCAAAACTACCCAAACTTAGCCGCTCATTTCCCTTTAAGCGGGCAGTTACGAAAATCGTGATTTGTTTGGCTGTTACAGGACCTGCATAAACGAGTGCGTTTGTGGCTCTCGACTACCTTTTTCTCCCTTAGCCCGATCAACCTTTTGTTTGTCCCGCATCCTTTGTTGCGAATACCAGTTGGAACATGAATACTTAAAGTTTCTGGTGCTTTTGATCCCAGAAGCCTCTCAAAGGTTTCATCCTTGTTATAGCTAGCCATACACTTCCCATCGACGTCAACCTCCCCCACGTCTTTCTTGAACATTTCAAAAAGCGTATTAATCTTTTCTGGAGAATCATTTAGACATAAAACAACGTTCCGGACGTAACTCATAAACTCATATGCTTCCTTTCTTATATAACTGGATTCAGCAATATCTTTGCGCATGCGGTTGGAGAAAGTCGCCTCTTTGGTCCAACGGGGCATGATGTAATAATGGGGGATCTTTTCGACGTCGTTTACATTTAGAACACAAAAAATGTGTCGGCAAAGCAACCCCATCCGAATGAACATCCGACAATCACAATCAATGGTGCCCATGATGGAATCTTTTACAACCTGTATTAAAATCATAATAATCAACCAATGATGTGCAAAATGAATACGCTTCAATTGATATGGGCATCGAGATTCTATGATCTTATTCTACGTATAATATGGGTTATTTTAAAGCATGAGATCGATATTTTATGAAGAATATCAGAATTTTACGTAGAATAAACATTTTTTCTGACTAGAATAATGATATTCTATGTCCCATTCTGTTTATTCTAAGATTTTATGCTACGTAGAATATGAGTTATTTTAAAGTATGATATAAATATTCTATGAAGAATATCAGTATTTTACGTAGAATAATCGTTATTCTGAATAGAATAATGTTATTCTTCACAGAATATGAGACCATTCTGTTTAGAACAACACACAGACCTGACATCGAATACCTCATTCTACAAATAGTTTATGTAGAATATCTACAAAAGAAATATATATTGGTTCCAGTGAATGAAAAAATACTTAAAAAAAAAAGATTTTTAGGGAAATGAACCTTGAAATCCTTTTTTTGAAAATTTTCCGCAGCTTTATCCTTTATTGTGATCACCTCCATTGATTCATCGTGTATGTTCCAATCTGGACACAGGCTGTTAACCCCGAAGAAATTTCATCCTGGACGTACTTGAAAATCGAGTGAGAGTATACCTCATGGGCGTGCCTCTCAATCGCAAGATGTGTCTTCATTGTTTCGCTCCTTATGTCATCTTCTACATCCAACTCAAATTGCGCATTTCTCTGTTTTTCCATGGCGCCTTCGAATCGCATCATGAAGTCAACTAAAGTAGATTGGTAATTTTTGCAAACTTTAAAGAAAGAATTCTCACTTTCAGAAAGAGATGTTGTTCTCATTAACTCGTTCATCGGAACATCAATGAAAAACGCTGGAATGCATAACTCTCGATCCTTGTGAATGTCATTAAACCATCTGTTGCCTGATAAATCGTAGTCTCCTATGAATAAATTCCACTTCCTTTCAAACTCATCAACTTCCATGTTGCGAGACCACACTATATCGTTAAACCTCACACGGAACTCATTGTCGTTGAAAAGTTCATAGCACACCTGCATCCATTCAAGTAATTAGGGGTTACTGACATGAAAAAAAACATACACCACATTACCCTAGAATACGGAAATTATTGCAATTGCAAACATCTTATGGGGCAACTTTTGGGTTATATGCCACATGCACAGATGGTGTTTTGCGGAGCTGAAAACATTTGCTACTGCTTGCTTTACTGAAGCATCCTGGTCAGTAACAATGAGGTTTGGTTCATGCCCCATATTACGAACGAAAGCTTCAAACAACCACGCATATGACTCAATTGATTCGCTTGCTATTAAACCGGCTCCGAATGTCACGCATTTCTTGTGATTATCAATTCCAGTTGTAACAACTTAACTTTTTGCTTGAACCTAATTATCTGATTTTGAGACAATAATGTAATTTTATTACATTATTTATTTTGTAATTTATTTGATTAATGAAAATTTAATTTAGATTTGATATAGATGTTAATTGGATTATAAATTATTAAAGATAATTTAAAATAAAATAAAAGATAAGTTAAATACAAAAGTTTAGTGGGTTAAATACACAAATAGATAAATGAAATATATATATCAACTTACTGGTCATTTAAGTTAAAATTTAAAGAAATTACTCTCTCTCTAATCTCTCTCTACTTCCACGGCAATTCTCAAGAATTCATCATTTTGTTCATGAATTTGCAATCAATTGAAGATTTATGACAATAGGAGTTACAACAATCATTCAAGAACAATAATCTACAAGAATACAAGGTAATAATTACTTAAATTTCGATATTTTGGAGTTTATGTTCGGTTTTATAACAACCGAATTGATGATCTGAAAATTTTGTTGCATGTTTAAAATAATGATAGATAATGATGAATTTATGATAGTATATGTAACAGAAACAAAAATCAGTGATTAGATTGTCCAAAATATGAAGAAATCGAAATTTTTATAAAAATTGTGTTCTTGATAAAATGTTCAATTTTGGACGATCTTGATCTAGTTAGTGTGTTTATGCTAGGGAAATTAGTATAAAAACACTCAAATAGTGATATTACATCAATATATTTCATTGCATGTTGATAAAAATGAAAGTTTGATAATTATTAATAAAATCTGTATGAAGAACACCAAGAACACCAAGAACAATTTCTGGAAAAATAACAAGTGTGGGATCCGAATTCGGATGACCCGAATTCGGATGATGTCCCATTTCGGATCACGAAATTCGGATGAAATCCATTTCGGTCCCATACTTCGGATAACAAATAAATATTTTGTTAAGTGTTGGTCCGAACTCGGATGATCCAAGTTCGGATTGTATCAATTTCGGATGGTATCAATTTCGGATAATGAACCGAATCCGGATGTGTGCTTGGTCCGAATTGGGATGCCCATTTCGGATAAATCTGAATCCGGATGATTAATTGGTCTGAATTAGAATGGCTATTTCAGATTGGTCCGAATCCGGGTGCCAGATCCGGATTGGTCCGAATCCGGATGGTCCGAATCCGGATGATCCGAAATTGGATATCCTATTTTGATATTTTTACAAAATTAAAGAAAAATGAATCAAATGATTAACAGAGTTATCAGTTATCAGAATCAGATAAAATAAAGATTATGAAAAAGACATGAAATTGATATGATTTGACAATGATAATTCTGGACAGGTTCAGTTGATATCTGAACATTGACACAAAGAATTTAAAGACTAAAATGATGATGATAAAGATGATGAAATTGACATGATATTATCATGAATGATTTTGATCAGGTTCAGTATATTCTGAACAAAGATTTAAAGACTTAAAGACTTGAAAGCGGGTCTCTGATTTGAAAAGAATTGACAGATTACAGATTGACAAAATCCTGAGATAACTCAGGTGGCAGATTCATATATCTGTTTGACCAAGACCCAGACCTGTGAGTTATAGATATTCAGATTGAACATGCATAGATCCGGTTGAGATATATTGTTGCTGATAGATTTATTGACATTCACTTTATCAGCTGGAATGAGACCTGTGCACACCATGGATGGGTGTTGCCCAGTGGATCATGATAGCTATTTGATTATCTTTTCATATTGCATTTAATATTGCTTCAGACTTTGCCTTATGATTCATTGCTATCATGACTTCTAAGACATATGCTTCCATTATTGATCAGACCTTTGATAGATTGATTCAGCTTGACTAGCCCTTATGGTCTATTGTTCTAGACCCGGCTATTTCACCAGTTCTTATGAATTGGTTATGACCTCCGATGTTCCGCCATATTGACTTACTGGTAGCTAGCCCAGTATGTGGCTGGTCCCCACGATTTAAGCGTGAGTGTGGCTTGAACATCATCCGATCTTATGATACTATATCTCAATCATGAGGGCTGTAGCGGCAGTCAAGACTTATCACGCTAAGATTAATGACTCCGCTTGACACGCATGTTGATATTGAAAATCTATAAACTCACTAAGCGTTGCTTACAGATGTTGCATTAATATTTTACAGGAAAAGCCAAAGGAAAATCACCTGCAGGACCTAGTACTTAGGTCATTCAAGATCCAAGTTTTGAAGACTTTCTAGACCACTACTCAACAAATCTTTCGGGTACTGATCGGAAGACCACAATTGTGGTGGTTCTGGGTAGATTTGATGTAATGTGTGATATTATGATTAGATTAGATGTTACCCTTTTATAACTTTATTTTGAAATATGTAAACTTAATCCTAATCTTGTATGTACATGTAATTTTATTATTCCGCAATTTAATTACCCTATCTTAGTATGGTTGATATCGTATTGCTATTTGTGGGACCTAGACTAGTGAGCACTGCCCCGTAAGGGGTGGTCTTCACACCAGTGAATGGCACAAACACCATCATGTATCTAATGAGAAGAAACAACAAATCATGGAATTCTATTGGGAAATATATGAGAATTCTCTGTAGAATAATGGCATTCTATGTAGAATGATAGATCATTCTACGTAGAAAAAAAAGCCCAAGAACATAGAATACTCCAAAAAATAAACGAACACTTACTTATTTTCAGAATATGTGGCGTCAGCAGATACAACATCCCCAAAAGCTTTGTAGTTCAGTTTCATGGTTTCGTCAGCCCAAAACAAACATACTAACTCGCCCTCGCTGTTGCATTTATACTCACAGGAAAAATTTGGAACGTCGTTTGCTTTGCTTATCAAGCGGTCAACAACCATTTGAGCGTCACTATCACCAATGAACCGATTCAAATCTCTTTTAAAATTCTTTGATGCGTTCCTACTAAATTTTAAGTTCTTATAACCACCGGCAATGTCGGACAAGTATCTACGAGCAACAACAGGACCAACATTCGCCCTAGACATGTCGTGTAACAAAGTCTTATCAGCGAAGTCAAGCTGTCTGCGCTTCTTAAGCATGTGTTTCCTGTCATCTGATAACAACCGATGGCTGTGCCTCTCGACAAAATCATATACAAGGTACTTTTTTGAAGCCACAGATAACAACTTTATCTTCACACAGGCGCCACATTCTGCCCGACCGCTTTTTCCTCGACGAATTTTGTTCTCAGGCGCAGGATTGCCTTCTTTATTGCATAATATATGTTTGATTGTAACAACCACATCGCTATTCTTTTTTGTCGTTCCTTTTCTAGTGTCAAAACCAGATTAATCAGCATACTTTTCATACATTTCAATAGCGTCGGCCAGCGAAGAATACACACTGTATTTTTTGCGGTTTTAAATGAGACGGAACGTTGGGAATCCAATATCTCCCTCCCCCTGGAGTTGTCTCCTCAGAACCCTCATCGTTTATCAAGGTCTTTAACGTTTCATCTTTACCCGAATCTGTGATTTCGAAATATAACAAAGCTTAGGAAATATGAAACAAACAAAAAGATACATTAAACTCGAATAAAAGAATACATATACAAAGAATAACAAATCTACATAGAGTTGAAGGCATTCTATAAAACTCTACGTAACATATAAAACATTCTATGTAGAATATTAGGCATTCTACGTAGAATAGCTAATTTTCTAAAAAGAATACATTATATTCTACGTATAATGCACAGTATTCTACGTAGAATATTGGTTATTCTATATAGAATAGAAAATGTTCTACACAGACGATAACAAATAAAATTAAAAACTATACGGATTGCATACAAACAAATAAAATAAAAGCTTCAGTCAATTTTCAAAAACAAATCTTCTTCTTGCCGGAAAAAATGGAAGAAACCGGTAAATTAATGACAAACACAATGATGATTACATAGATAATTAAATGGCTTAATTAAATGACAGAAAAGATCCAATCTTTTCTGAAGGGTCGCATGAAAGAGGCCAAAGAAAATGACAGATTTGCTCTTAGTGGAGACTCTCATCTTTGCAAATATTTACAACAATGCCATTGATTATCCACCATTGATCCTCTTAATCCAAGGGCTGAAAATGGTTCTTGTGTTCTCACATTATTTAAAGTTCTTAAAAGAACTCAATCCTATATATATATATATAGAACATGGTTCAAGAAAGTACCACCAATTATGCAGCGCCCCAGAAGGTACCACCTTTAAAAAAAAATTTAAAGTTCTTTTTTCATAAACATGTTTTAATTAACAGTATGTAGATCATATGTAAATTTCACAATCATTCACATCTCCTAACTCCTAATAAATGATGTGAATACACAGTTATATAATTTTTAATGTATGTGAACGTGCATTTATCTGATGCATATTTTCATGCACTTAGAGAGTTAGAGTGTCTGATTTACGTGAAATTTACATATGATCTGTGTAATGTTAATTAAAACATGTTCATGAAAAAAATTTCGAAAAAATTATTAAGGGTGAGACATTCTGGTGCGCTGCATAATGGGTTGTACTCACTTGAACCTAAATCTATATTTTATATATATATATATATATATATATATATATATATATATATATATATATATATATATATATATATATATATATATATAATATGGTTCGTGTGAGTACCTAAAAAATGCAGAGTACCGTGAGTACTTGTGAACACACGGGTTTCAGATGTGAACTTGTTCCAAAAAAAGTTTTTTTTTATGAATTTTTTTTCATATTCATTTAGATACAAATAATATAAGGTTATTCGTAAAAAATTATATACATTTACACAGTCTATCATCTTAAAAGTCATGTGAACGTGAAAAAATTCATGTGAACATGCTTAGTTGTGAACACACGTTCACAACAGTACAGTTCATGTGAACACACACGTTTCACATAGTTCTAGTGTGTGTTTATGTGTGATTTTTTGCAAGTAGTCTTGTATTATTAATTTAAACATTATTATAAAAAAAATCAAAAAAAAAATTTTAAGCGAGGTACCTCCAGTACTCCGCAAAACTAGTGGTACTCATTTGAACCCAAATCTATATATATATATATATATATATATATATATATATATATATATATATATATATATATATATATATATATATATATATATATATACATATATATATATATACATATATATATATATATATATATATATATATATATATACATATATATATATATATATACATATATATATATATATATACATATATATATATATATATACATATATATATATATATATACAATATATATATATATATACATATATATATATATATAATATATATATATATACATATATATATATATATATATATATATATATATATTATATATATATATATACACACACACACACTTACCAAATGGTGAGAACCAATGACCATTTTTCTTTTTTTTCTTTTTTTTTTTAATTTTAAATTTCAATTTTCACAATACACGCTTATCTTAGTGTTATCTTTTATTTAGCCTTTTATTTTAGTAAATTAAATTGTTCCTCTTTTAACGTTTATTATTACAACATTTTCTTACATACTTAAAATTATGATTTTAGTTATACTTATGTTTGTAGGTGTCTTTTAGCTATTATATTATGTTTAATTGTATAGAAAAAACTTTATTATTCAGATGCACGATGCAAAATTCTAATTAAAATTGTTTTATTTTTTTTATTTTAAATTTATTTTTTTCACAATTCACCCTCATCTTAGTGTTATCTTTTACTTAGCCATTTTATTTTTATAAATTTTCATTTAAACCTCTTTTAACATTTATTATTATAACATTTTCTTAAATACTTAAAATTATGATTTTAATTATACTTATGTTTGTAGTTGTCTTTTGAAACTATTATGTTATGTTTAACTGTATAAGACTTTATCATTCAGATGCACGATACAAAATTCTAATAAAATTGTTTTATAATCAAAATGTAACTATTTAATATTTAAATTTTTTTAATTAAATATGATCATGTATAACATCAAACATTACTATTATAACGTTGACAAACTCTAATTGATGTATTAGAGACATTACCCTTATAAATTTATTTGATTTGATCGTAAAACCAATAAATTAAATTGACGATTAAACCTAATCTATGTCAAAATTTCAAATTATGGTTATGAATATTTGATTAATTAATTCTGGTTTCGATCCGATTTAATAAGACATTGTTTATAATTTTAGCATTGCAAAATCTAGAAAACATAAGAACCGATTAACAGTATCATTTGTCTTACTTCTTAAATATATATCGGCTTTTCAATTTCACTCTTCGATGTTGGTTCAGTTGTGTTTCTTTGCTTGAATTGTTTGAAAAGTATTTTTATTTATTTGTTTTTATATTTATTTTTGTAATTAATATTTTTACCCCGCAGCAACGCACGGGTGTCAATAACTCGTTTTTAATAACATACAAATAAGATATTATATCCGTGAACAAACAAATGACTATGTTCTTCCTCAACACAAGGACCCAAACATAGGTAATTTAAGTATCACCACAAATAAAGCTTAAATGAGAATAAGTCCAAACTAGGTTACCAACTACCTGAGATGTCTTAGATAAAAACATTGGGGATCTTCAAAACCCATAATGTACTAACAACTATTTTGTAGTGTTAAAAATAAGGGATAAAATCGTACAAATGTATGCTACTTTACTGAAATTATTAATATGAGTAGGAGTAGGTTAGTTTACCGTTCAAAAAGGAGATATGAAAAATGAGTGAACTGATTGTCATGTTGCAAGAAGAAGAAAGCTTAAAAGTTGAGAAACCTGATGTTGTTCATGCTGCCATCATTAACTCCATGAAGAGAAAGGGTCATCAAAGTCAACGAAGTAACTACATATAAGTCCACTCCAACTAAAGTCCAAAAATAGAAAACAAGTACTACCTCATTCCAAGGTGGTGCGAAATGCAAGTTTTGCGATAATAAGAGATATACTCAAAAGGATTTGTCTAAAATTTAAGGAATGACTAGCAAAGAAAGATAATAATCATATTTAATGATTTTATAAATCCTTAAATATCAATGGCGCAACTACTAAACGGTGAATTGATTCTGGATCCATGTTACACATTTCTAATTCTTTACGGGGATTCCATACAATCCGTAGATTGTAAAGAAACCAATGAGTGGTTAAAGTCGGTAATGGAGTGATTTAAATGTAGAAGTTGTGGGAATCCTTCCATTAGTATTAGATGGTGGCTTCCATTAAAATCTTTATGAAACTTTACATGTATTGATCATAACTCGTGTAGTTTAATACATATATCGAAAACAAATTAATTCTTCAATTTAAACAAAAATTGCCTTGAGTTGATGCTTGTTTCTTGTTTATAATCAATCACTTATGAGAATCAACTAAGCAAAAATCCAAGCTTTATGTGATCAATTTCTTTCAATTCTTCTAGAGAGAGAGTGTGTGTGAACCATGCATTTAGAGAGAAAAAGTGGAGTAGGCAGAGGATGAATCATCAACTCTATAATACATGTTTAATATTTAGAAGTTTGAAGATGTAACAATTTAAATCCCTTAACCTTAATTGTCAATAACTTGTCATATTAACCCTTAATTAATTTAGGGATGTTACACATAATGCAACAATAGCATCTAACATATGTAGATCACATATGCCTTGGTGCTTGAAAATTTAAGCATGTGTCACTATATAGCGAGTGGCGGAACCTTTCCTGTAGAATAGTTATTATTAGGATTGCGGTAAACTAATAAAAGTTCGTAATTTTTTTCAATACATACACAAATGTGATGGCACGTGTATGCGACATGTAAGCCAATTCAACATTATAATTATCATTTTTCTATTGCTTTTTTTTAGTTAAAATAAAAGATTAATTTTTCCCTCATTGGTATAAATATGAAAGGTAAAGTGATCTTCATGCTTATAAAAGGAGTCTAAGTCTTTGGTTTCATGGTATTTTAATCAAATACACTTTAAGTATTTGATATTTTTTTTCTCTAGGGTCTAGAATGATGTGAGTTAACTCTTTGAAGAGTGCAGGTGTAATTGGGGCTCAGTTGACTTGAGATATTAGTCTATGTGATTGTAAAAGTTTGTCATATAGTGAAGTTTTCTCTCTGAAAGCCCGTGATTTTTCTTCGGTTTTGAAGTTTTTCCATGTGTATTCTTGTGTTCAATTTTATTTATTTATTTTTTCAGTAGGCACGTTGTCAAAAATCTTTGAGACCATTTTCCCAACAAGTGGACACAGAACCAGTTTTGGTGGAGGTCTCAGTTTTAAATTTCATCGTATGCTTTGTGGTTGCAGCTTTGTTTGATCATCGACGTTAGAAAACGAAAGTCTATTGGTCGTATCGGAGGTTATTTTGATTTTAACAATTCGTCGTATATCTTGTGGTTGCAATTTGTCTGATCTTCCACATCTGAAAAATGAATTTCTATTGATTTTTTAGACAAAGGTACGATGTTCAAAGTTTAGCTTGATGAGGTTTAATGTGGAGAAATTTTATGGGAGGATCAACTTTGGGCTTGTGGCAATTTCAAGTCAAGGTGTTGCTGTGACGTCCTTGTTAATTAATTATATAATTGTAATCTCCAGGATCGACAAACAACCCAATGAATAATCATGATAATTGAATTTGAAAACTTAAATTAGAATTAAGCAAATCCACACTAAAGCAATAGAATACATGTCTACAGTGATAAGAGTCTAACTATTACATCAACATAATTGTTTTAGAAGTAGAAATCCCAGCCCAAAGCTATTACATTCAAGTACCAATAGCTACTAAGGTCTCCGGGATATTGATTTGATATGCTTAAGTAGATGGTCCAGCTACACTCTTGCCTTTGCCTGTAAACAATGTGAGTCAACAGTAAGCTAAATGCTTAGTGAGATAACAGATTATGCATACAACAAATATTTCTTTACAAACAATGCTTAACCATGGGCAGTGTAAGCCCCATGTATGTGTGTACAGGCAGTGTAAGCCTCAAATGTGTGTGAAAACCATGCAGTGCAAGCATGGGTTGGCAGTTCAATATGCTGATCGGGGATGTGCCGAACCTGATGGGATACGAGTGGGATGATCAGTCCCCGACAGTGGCCTGCTGTCAGCCCCAGTCCAGGTCGCATCAGATTGTGAAGTAATGATCATGCAGTGCAAGCATGATGTAAATAGATGCACTTTCAAATGAACGCAAGCTACATGTGTGTTACATGTCAAGTACGAGTGTGCATCATAACAACAAATCATTTCATGAGTGCCAAATGAAGTATATGAACAACGTGAACATGCCATTGAATGTATAAACATGAATGCAAAAACAATAAATGTTCGAATGACAATCTGTTACTCACAGTGATTGGTTTTGTGACTTGATCCTGAATCAATGTGTGTTTTGATAACACCACAATGATCTGTAATGTAAGTGTAATAGTGATGTAATGTCAGTAATTGCTTAAAAATTGTATTCTGAAAATTAGGTGAAAATGGGTCTGATTTCGGACCACATCCGAATTCGGATGGTCCGAAATGCAGGTGGTCCGAATTTGGGTAAAGGTCCGAAATTGGAACTTTGGTCCGAATTGAGCAGGTCCGAATTGGTTGAACAGGACCCGAATTCGGATGGTCCGAATTCGGTCCATAGGGATCCGAGTTCATACTTATAAATTTTCCAGATTTGCATTTTTTGACCATTTTACATGTTTCAGTAACTAAAAATTGAAGTTATGAACTTAACTGTACTATATCAACTTATAACATAACATTTGTATACCAAAACAACCCATTTGTGTCCATTTTTCTATGTGTCTCGATGAACACACACACTAAAACACACACTTAACTTGAAATCATACGTAGAGTTCGAATCTGATTCTGAAAATTGATATATTACATTATCATCACTCGATTTTAACTAATCCATAGTAACATTCAACATGCATAAACATTTGCATCCTAAATCTTAGAAATCGGTTCTTATAAAAACCGAACCAAAACTTCCAAAATCCGTAATATAGGGAGATTGTTACCTTGATTTGAAGTTTGTAGTAGTTATAGTTCCTTCCAAATCACTTGAATCCCGATTTTTAGCACTTGAATCCAACAAATTCGGATTTGATGATGAGTTGATGGGTTTTTCTTAGAGAGAGAGAGTGAGAGATCGAGAGAGCTAGAGAGAGAAGGAGATGGTGAAAATGAAAGGGTTTCCTTTCTTTTATTCTCTATTTTGCTCTATTTGCACATTATACCCCTCAACTTCGTATTTTCTCATTTTAACTGATATTTTGATTATAAGTGACTTAAATTGACATAATAAATCCACCAATACAATATTTAAATCCTTAAATGTTGCAAATTACATGTACTTAAAATTTGGGATGTTACAGTTGCTTCAATTTGCATTACACAATGCATTGAGGGGTAAACCAACCTTTATTTCCAACAACAGAGATTCAAGTAATGCTAGTAAAAACAATGAAGAATGGGAAGATATGTAATTAAGAGTGACAAGTTGTATTCGTTCGTGTCTTGCAAAGAGTGTTCTTGCAAATGTGCATGAGATGTCATCAGCAAAGGAGTTTTGGGAGAATCTTGAGCACTTATACCAAGTCAAAGATGTAACACCCCAAAATTTGTAAAACAATTAATTATTAGCTAATTATAATATTTGAGTTATTTATTATAATACTTTGTTATAATTGGCATAAATATGAATTATGGTATTATGGTTTGTATTTTATGGAAGTTAAATTGAAAGAGTTAGTGTGAGGGGAGTATTGTGTACATATGTGCAAAGATGGAGGGTTGGGGGTGGCCAAAGGCCAAACCCCTCAAACCCCTCCCCTTTTCTTCTCTTGATCGATCACCCACACACACACTTGCACATTCTCATCTTTTTCTCCATTGAGAGAAAAGAGAAGAAGAAAATTAGGGTTTGTGGGTTCTTGATCAAAAATTGAGGATTGAAGGCTTGGAAATCATATTTTGGTGTCTTCTTTGAAGGTATATCACTTCCTCTCCATCTTCTCTTCATCTCCATTGTTGTTCTTGAAGTTGGAAGAACACAACCCTAAGTGGGTTTTGTTGGATTGAGTTAGTAATGACCCTAAAATCAAGTATAGGTTAATGTTTATGGTTTATAAACATGTTTGAGTCATAAATTCGTGATTGATTGGGTTGAAGTGGTGATTTGAGTGAAAACCCAAGTTGGAACTCCATTTTAGCTCCAATGGTGGATGAGGTGGGTTTATGTTGAAATGTTTTGTAAAGGCTCCAAAATTTTAGTATGTTGTTATATGATCAAAATGGAGCCATAATATGCAACTACATTGGTAGTTTGAGTTAGTTTTGGTTTGAACCCAATCTAGGGCTCAAATGAGCTCCAATGAGTTATGAATTCGAGTTTGATGTTTTAGTAAAATAAATATGCTAAATCCTCATCCATATATGTTAAATGTTGCTATGGAATCAAATGTAATGTAGTAGAAGCTCATTTGGAGCTTTGAAGGGGTGATTTGGGTTTTAACCCATTTATGAACTCAAAGGAGTTCATATGGACCAATTGATGATCTTTTATGATTTAAATATGTGGGAAGGGTATAAAAGGGTCCAAATATGTTATATTATTGATTTCAAGTATTGGTTGGGGTTAAACTCGAGCAAAGGCTCAAGTTGGTGTTTTAGGCCTAAACCGCACGCCAATTGTTCGGTGAAATGCCTCAGTGAGAACCCAAGCATTTTGGGATTGGGTCTAATGTTTGAATATATTATGAATGCCTAAACATAGCCTAAATATGTCAAATATGGCTATGAAATTGATTAGAAATGAACACAAGCTCAATTGGAGCTTTGTGTTGTCGGTTGGAGTTTTCGATCAATTTCGGACTTGCTCGGAGTCCGTATGAGCTCCATGGAATGTTATGAAATCATTATAATATGTTTAGAGGTGTCTAAGTGACCTTATTATGCTATTAATAGTGTTGGTAAAGTCCCTCCAAAGTTACAAAAACGTTTATGGATCGCGATAGCACAAAATATGTCTTCCGTCACGTTAAAAAACTGTGGCCATAGACCTTTGGCCACAGTTTTATTTTTCATTCAAATCGTGACCAAAGGTCGCATCACTTTTGGTACCTTATGGATACATTTAATATTCGTGACTAAATCACATGTAAAACCGTGGCCATATGGTAACAATTTCTATATAGTTGTGGTCTATATTTTTTTAGTAACCGTGACCATAAAATACTTTTAGTCACAATTTATTTTAACACAATGACAGTTGGATACATTCAGACACACAAAAACAATTAATCAGTGGCGTTAACATTCTTACAGACACGTATAAACAAATAAACCGTGGCCACCTGGTATATTTAAAGACGCACAAATATTTAATCGTGACCATTGGATAAATTTATACACACATAATCAGTTAAACCGTAACTATTTGAGACACTTAAACACACCGCATGAATGAAACCGTGACAATTGGTAATATTTTAACGCACATAAACTATTAAGTGGTGTGACCATTGGTACATTTAGACATGCATAAACAATTAAACCGTGACCGTAGAGTACACTTAGACACACATAATTTATTAAAATGTGACGATTGGTTGCAATTGGATATACATAAAGTATTAAACCGTGACAATTGATACATTTTGACACACAAAAATAATTACACCGTGACCATACCATTATTTTAGTCACATAATAATTCGTTTATTCATGACAATTGCTTACTTTTAGACACATATAATAAACAATACCGTGACCATAAAGTATTTATAGTTACTTATTTATTCCTAATCGTGGCAATTGGTAACTTTTAGACACATGCAACAATACAATCTGTGACCATTAAATACTTTTTTTAACGGCAAACTATCCTACTCCTACACCTACTCCTAAACTACTCATTTACCACAAGACTTACTTTCACCACCTAAATATCAACTTGTCTCCGACGGGAGTCGAACCCGTGACCTCTCACTTGTATCTCCACCCTCTTACCGCCAGGCCAAAGGATCTTTGGTGACCATCAAAGTTGTCACATTATATTTCTTTTAAAATCACTATTGTTCCTTTTAGACACGTGTAAAAAATTAAACCATGACAATAAGTTATCTACAGCTACATGTGTTTTCTTTTATCGTTATTATTGTTTACTTTTAGACACACATAATATTTATAATAGTGACCGTAAAATATTTATAGTATCATGTTGTTTCGTAAACGGTGATCGTTGATTCCTTTTAGTCATACAAAATAAAATAAAGTGTGACCATAAAATACATATACTCACATTCTTTTCCTTTAATTATTACAATTAATTACTTTTAGCCACATATATTAAAATAAGACGTAACCATAAACTACTTGTAGTCATTGTTTGTTTTCTTTTATCATGATTAATATTTAGTTTTTGATACATATAAGACATTTAATCATGACCATAAAATATTTATACTGGCACGTTGTTTTTTAAACTGTGACAATTGATAATTGTAACCATACAAAACAAACTAAATTATGACCATAAAAAACTTATAGCTACATTTTGCCTCTTTTATTATGACAATTAATTACTTTAGTCACATAAAATAAAATAAGACATGACCATAAACTTCTTGTAGTCATGGTTGTTTTCTTTAATCATAATTAATGTTTACTTTTTGACACATATAAGACATTTTACCATGACCACAAAAATACTAATAGTGTTAAGTTCTTTCTTAAACTTAGACAATTAATAACCTTTAACCACACAAAACTAACTAAATTGTGACCATAAAGTAGTTATAGCCACATTTTGCTGCTTTTATTATGACAATTAATAACATTTAGCAACTAATAAAAAAATAAGTCGTGACCATAAACTACTTGTAGCCACAATATTTTCTTTTATCATGGTTAATGTTTAGTTTTTGACACACATAACACAATTATCCATGACCACAAAATACTCATATTAACAAGGTTTTTTTTAACTATGACAATTGATAACCTTTAACCACACAAAACAAAATAAATTGTGACCATAAAATACTTATAAATACATTTTTGTTCTTTTATCATGGTTAATGTTTGGTTTCAGACACAATAATATATTAAACTGTGACGATAAAATACTTATAGGGATTTTTTCACTTAAACCATGACCACCGATTACTTGTAGTCACACAAATCAATTCTTCGTGTGACCATAAAGTACTTATAGTCACTGTTTTTTCTTTTATCATGAAAACTATTACTTTTACACACTAATAAGAAATAAACTAAACCATGATCATTAGAAAAATATAGTCACAACATTTTTTTGTCATGACTATTGTTTATTTTTAGTTACATAAAAACAATAAACCGTCACCTTTAAATATTAATAGTCACAAGTTTGCTTAATCCGTGACAAAAAAAACCCCTTATATTGATTTTTTTTAATGTGAGATTGATAGCTTTTAGTCACAAAACAAATTAAATCGTGACTTGAATGTACTTATAATCATATCTTTTTCATTTTACTATTACTATTGTTTACATTTAGACACACATAAAAACTTAATCTGTCACCTTTAAATATTAATAGTCACATGCTTGTGTGTCTTAAACTGTGACCATAACATAATTATAGTGATATGTTTTTTTCTTAAACCGTGTACTTTTATATACATAAAAGAAATTAAATCGTGACAAAAAAAAATACTTAGTCACATTTTTCTTTTTCATCATGAATATAAAATACTTTTACACACACATAAGAAACCAAACCGTGACTATAAAATACTTATAGTCACAATAACTTTCTTATTGCATGACAATTGTTTACTTTTGGACACACTTAATGAACTCAATTATGACCATTAAACACTTATAGTCACAATGTTTTTCTATTACCATACGTGGCTAATGAACTCCACCCTTTGGTCACACAAATCGATTTCGTGACCATATAAGTTAGCCTTCTGTCACAGTTTATTCATGTGACTAATTCCACCATCTAATTTAGACTCATACAATTAGACTTCAGGGTGTCCCTTTGGTCACTGAAAGAGATTTTCGCGACCATATACATATTTATCGTCACAGTTAATAACCATCACAAGATTATTATAGACATCAAACAAATAACTGTGACAAACGATGACATTTGGTAACAATGTGGCAACCGTGACAAGTCTTTGTCACGATCCTTATGTTAAACCGTGGCATAAGGTTTGAATGTGATTTGCAATGGTCACAGTTATTGAGATAAACTGTGGCTATCATAATAATACAAGATCATATATGACCCTTTATTCACGTCAATAACTAAAACTGTGGCTAGGCAGTTTGGACAAAACCGTGACCATAGGTCATTTTTTGTACTAGTGGGAGGTTTTGGGGACTTTGGTGTGCATTTGGGGCTTGAAGGTGCAGTCAGGGGCTGGCCAGTGAAGGGGTTGCGGCGCTACCCCCCATTGGGTCGCGCCATGACTAACATTCTGCCCTTGAATGTTGTTTTGGTTGGTCGGGGGTCGATGCTTGGGTCTTATTCGTTCGTTACACCTCTAAATTAAGTGTTTAAAGGGTTTGAGGGCCTTTGATCCATTCCGGAACTCCTAAGGCCTCATATGAACTTAGTACTTTCGGTTTGATAACCCTATACCCTTAGCCCACTCTTAGGGGCTTATCTTGTGTTCGGGAGCTCACGAGTTCGCGTTATGAATGCTTCTAGGTGAATTGAGTTGAAAGGAGCTTGATTGCAAGCTTTAGCCATTCTCCGGGCTATTGTGGCTTTATTGGAAGGCTTTGGAATCTTCTAAACCAATCACTGTGAGTTTTAGGACTAATGTAGATGAATGATTACATGTTAATTGTTGTTTATGCCTTTGTTGATAACATGTTACTTGATCATGCATATTCACATGCTATAGATGGATTCATTGTAGCCTTATCGAACATGTTGTCATGCATCATGAATTGAAAAGTGAATTGTCATGCTAGTTGACATTGTTGTGGATTGGTTTGTCGTGCATCTCATATAGTATGCTTAACTGCTTATCTGTATGAATAATAATGATTGGAAGATGGCAATTCGTGTTGGTTGACCTAGTAGGTTGACTACTCACTTTTGTGATATATGCATGACTCTTTAAGTTGTATATTGGGTCGCCTTCGTGACAATCTAATTGATTATGATTTTGGCATAAAAGACTATTTAACCGGTAGGTTTATTAGTATTGTCAAACGACCCCAATGATATGTTAGAACCATTTTTTTAAGAACGGTTAGTAGAAACACATGGGTGGTTTCTTTAATTGGTCTTATGGACCATCATAGACTCTCATGAGTCATCTTGAACCCTAATTTGTTGTGGAATATGTTTAGACCCCTTTGGATGTCCTTGGATTATTCCCGGGCCTTTGGATGCCGGATGCCGACGTACTTGAATTGTCGGAAGTCCCGACTTTGATAGGGACAGCCTCGTACTTTGATAGAGGCAAAACCACTCCCGACTTTGATAGGGAACCCTAGACGACCATGGGGTATGTGGTATTTGGATTTGGATGGGATTATCTCATATGAGGACGACAACGGGCCGCCTGCGGGCGATGATTATTTAACACGTTGGGCCGCAAGCATTAGTTATATCCTAGTGGCGGTGTTGACTTCATGTGAGGACGGCAACGGGCCGCCTTCGTGGCGATGATTATGACACGTTGGGCCGCAAACATGTTTGTCATCACCTTTGATTTGTGTCATTAGTAGTACGTACCCTGGTAATGTAACGCGTCGACTTTGAATGGCGACTATGTAAAAGCGTTACAACGTGCTACTATGACATTCGTTGGGATCCCCACTTCGGCTCGACTATGATGAGCAGTGTAGTGGATCCCAAGATTTGATTTGGTTCCCCACCTTGACTCGGCTAGCCCGGGCGGTGACAGTGGAACATAAAACAATGTGAAACGTCGGGAATGCTAATAGTCCTCAGTGCAATGGTGTTATAGTGTAGAAAGCCAATAGCCTCTGTGAGGTGAGGCATCTTGTTGTGAATCCTAATAAATCAATAATTGATATGGGACACCGATAGTCCTCAACGAGGATGGGGTGATCCCATTCTAATTTGGCATTGGCCATCATTGGCCTTGATGTTTTAGCCGATAGGAAATAAGTGTTGGATAGACATAATTAATGTGTAATTGTTATTTATATTAATCTTAGAATTCACTAAACAACTTTTGTTGTTTACCCCTTTAGTTGTTAACCTTTTGCGAGTTTGAGCTATCGAGCGGGAAGCTTATATTCTTCCTCATTATTCAAAGTGTAGACTCGAGACTAATGGTATGCTTTGGTGATTGTGTTGGGTTTGGGTTAGTCGACCTCTTGGCCTTGACTACTCGTTTGCAGGATCATGACCTATAACCTTGTAGATTTAATAGTTGTTATTCGGATGCATCACTTATGATGCATTAGTTGTAAAAGTTTTAATTCTACCCTAATTCCGCAAGTATTGATGTATTAATTATTGTTAATTACACTTAAATATGTATTATTCTTGCATGAGTGTTTCAATTTGGTATCAGAGACGTGGTTCATCGACTGACTATAGTGCACGATACTCACCCTTGAACCCTTGGATGATGCTTATATTGACCCACCTAGGAAAATATTACGACAACAAACATAGGTTTGAACTTTGGCCTAGGATGGGGATACTTTGGGTAGACGTATGTTAGTAACGAGTTGTAATATATAAAAATTGAATTATCAACAGATCGACAAAAACCAGCAGCAAGCGAGTCCGTCCCGGGCGAGCGATAAGTCCGCAGTAAGCGAGTCCGTCCCGGGCGAGCGATCCCGTCGACTGGAGTGAGTGCTCCTCGTCAGAGGATATTTCAGATCTGGCCGATGATGAGCGTAGCTGTAATATGGGAGGTGAGGAAATGGACCCGAAGGAGTCTCAACTACTCTGCTTAAGTTTAATTCATGTGTCTCATGTCATTAACAAAAAAAAATATGTGAGTGTGATTATGTATGATTAGTAAAAATAAGCGTATAGGCATATAGCAAATGTCCTTTCAGATAAATATAGTTTTGAAATTAATTATTTTGTTCAAGTCATATGAACATGTCTTAATATCATTGTTTTAAATGTTTTTTTATGTATATAGCAACTGCTAGACTACTAATAACTAGTAATTTTTATATAAATTTAAAAAAAATTCGCATTTTAAGAGCCTACTATGTAATTATCGTACAGGGCCACCAAAATTCACGAGACGGTCCTGATTATATCCAATGTGGAGTATTGACTTTTTTTTTTTTTGCTAAAATTAAAAGTTCATTTGTTCACATTGGTAAGAAGTTGAAAGGTGAAAGTGATCACAATGCCTATAGAAGACGTCAAACGTTTTGGTTTCAAGGTGTCTCAATCAAATGCACTTTAAGTATTTGATTATTATTTTTCTAAAGATGTGAGCAGGGCGGAGGCATGTTCATATAAGTGGGGGGAAAGGCCTCCAATGATTACTTAAATGGTAATGGAATCTATTGTAAATTAGAACAAGCCCCCAACTGATTATCAAAGAGGCCCTCAATGCTTGAAGCTTGCTAGAAGAAAAAAAAATGGATGTTTTTAGTTTCACAGTGAATGAATGAGGAAGAAGGGATGAGTGAAGAGAAGAAAGGGGTCCACCACTAAAAGAACAAATCATTGTAACTCTTTGTAAAATGTATTTTTATATATAATATTAATCATCATCTTATTTGATGTAATACACTAACATATTTAAAACTTAATTTATTAACTATTAAATACAACTAATTTACATTGCTAAATTTTAATTTAAATATCTTCAAGTTCCAGGTGTTATCAATAATTTAATTATTATGAACTTTGTAAATTGTTCCTCTATTTCTAATAAAATATTACCCCTTTACAATTTGTAGCTCATAATTAATAATATACATTGTTTGCAGAGCAGAGAGAAGGTTTTCATCTCAGCCGTCAGATTTTGTCATCTGTCAATTGCAGCCGTTGATAAGTCGTATTTCTTGAAAAACACATTATATAATTCATTTAAACACAAGAAAGATAAACCGTAGTTGGTTATTTTCTTTTGACAAGTTCAAATAGTAGTTAACTAAAATCTACTAATTAACTTATAAAAATTGTCCACTACTTTTTTAATCAACTCAATTTACTTGCATAACCACCCACTATATATACAAAGTTACTCTTTTGCCCTCAAAAACCAAAAAAATATAGGGACAATCTTATAAATATAATTTTTTGGTTTTTAGAGTCCAGCTTTATACATAACTAGAAACATATTCTTTAAAATGCGACCTTAAAAACTTTATGATGTGTTTAACAGAAAGGGTGTTTGAACATGATTTATGCATTTATACATTTATGTGATTTGTGTCGAAAATATTTCTATGATACAAGATAATGTTAAATACGTCGTTATAATTATAAATAATTCTATAAGTTAAATAATTAAATGTGTTCATTTATTATAACACATATGTATAAACAATTTTTTATTATATATCATAATGACATACATAAGACTTTTAAAATTTTAATACGGTAAATCCGGTCACCGACCGGGTAAAAAGAACTAGTTATGATTTGTCTTAATTATAAACTCATTGGCTCCATAATAATTATTTCTAATGTATAAGTTCATCCAAAATATTTAGTTATTATTTCGTAATCAATCCTAATTGAAGATAGGATGCTATAATGTTGGGTACAATTATAAGTAGAGTTGAAAACAATATTTTGTAATAGTTCAGGGGAATTTATTGTAAATACACAATAGTTATATTGTGTATATAAATAGAAGTAGTATTTCTATTTTGGAATAGATCGGACAGAATAGAAAAGAAATCGGACAGATCTAGAGAGAGAAGAAGATTGCTGTCCAAGATAGCCAAGAACTTAATGTAATATTTTTCTCTTTAATCATTCAATAGATTGTGTTTTGATTGATAATTGTTCATATGAATTGTGTTATGTTGATGAATTGCTAGAAATATGAATTCACAATTGGTATCAGAGCCTAATATGGCTGAATTTGAGTGAATTTTGAATCTGAAATCGTTTTTTTTTAGAACACTGTTATATTCATTTTTTTTGAAAATCCGAAAATCAATTGAGGATTTTGATTCTGTGGATGAAATGATCTGATATTTGGATCGAAGGTGCGAATTTTAAAGACGAATTCAATGATATAAGTATCAAATTTTTATTCCAAACACACAGAATTTAATTGAGAATTTTCAGATTTTTTGAAAAAGTGTGTGTTCTTGAGGTTTTTGGTCGATTTTTGGTTTTTAATCAAGAATTAGCCAAAGTGATTTCACAAAAGTTGTTTCTGCTATTAAAACGAACCTTCGAAATCAATTTGAGGTCAATTCATGGATTTTTATTGAAAAAGTTTGAATCTGATCTTGTTTTTGTTGAAAAATGATAAAACTCGGGCATAACTAAATTCATAGTGTCATTCGAGTTTTATAAAGAAGGCATTCGAGTTTTATGAAAGCTTTATTCGAGTTTTATTAAAGCTTTATTCGAGTTTTATGAAAGCTTTATTCGAGTTTTATTAAAGCTTTATTCGAGTTTTATGAAAGATTTATTCGAGTTTTATGAAGCTTATTTCGAGTTTGATAATACATTCATCGAGTTTCATGCCTTATGATTCGAGTTTTAAGCCTTAGTTATTCGAGTTTCATACTTCATTGACCGAGTTTCATAAAGCATTGACCAAGTTTCACTTCTTTGTAATTCGAGTTGATTTCCATTTCATTCGAGTTTAACATAACTTCATTCGAGTTGCATATCATATCATTCGAGTTTGATAATTCATCATTCGAGTTTGATCATTTATAGTTCGAGTTTCATCTTTCTTTGATCGAGTTTCAACCTTAATAATTCGAGTTTCATCTCATATCATTCGAGTTTCATAATTCATTATTCGAGTTTTGACTATTTGACCTTAGCTGCTTAAATTGGTCATAACTTTTGACTGGAACATCGTTAGAAGGCCTACCATACGTCAAATCGAAGCTTGAAAAGAGATCTACATTTCTAGAACTGGCATAGCCGGTTCGGTAAATTTTCGAGGCCCAATTCCACTCCAGAAAAAAGTTACGGGCATTTTTCTACAGAAAATCTAAAATTTCAACGTCAAAAAGTCATTTCAGAGCTGATTTTTCACAAGTTATCATTTGTAGATATAATTCTCAAAGTTTTATCAGAATTCACTCATTTTTCCATAAAAGATCTTGGAAGTTCATTTTTCAGTAATTCATAATGGAATTTGAACAATTGTCAAAGTCTGAGCTGATTTTCAAACTTACTGAATCTGAAAAGATTCGTAAGAACAATTACGACATTCTCATTCAGTTAAATACTGATAAACATTTGGCGTTACGTGACGTACAAATACTGAATGAAGAAATTCAAAACTTAAAAGAAAAACAAAACTCTGAGAGTTGTGCTCATCAATTGAAAATATCTGAATTACTTAAAGAACTTGATGAGCTGAAACAAGAAAATTTTCAGAATGCAACTCAACTGAAATATCTTTTGCCTGAAAGATCTGATCTTTACAAGAAAGTTCAGGATCTTGAAGATACACTTTGTAAGACAAAACCGACTGATCAGAATTGTATTTTAAACAAAAATGAAGAAATTTTTGCTCTTCAACAAGAGTTGTCTTTAACTAAAGATTTGATTGAGAAGGAAAGACATGAGTTCTTACTTAAAGAACAAGATTTTAAATCAAAATCTGAATTGTTTGAAGATGAAAGACAAATGTTCTTAATCAAAGAACAATCTTTTAAATCTGATTACCAATCATTTGATCATGACAGAAATTCAAATTTAGTCATTATCAAAAGTTTGGAAGATCAGATACTTCATCTTACAAAACAATTACATGTGTTTACTTCATCAACTGAGTCAAAGGTTAAGACCCCTTCTTCAGTGTGTTTAAAATCCAATATTAATCACTCTGGTTTGTCTTCTGAAAGTGAAGTGAATCTAACTAACTCTGCTAAGTTTGATTCTTCTTCAGATCTTAAACTTAAGTATCTGTTAAAGATACACAGCGGCAAAGATAAAATTATTGAACAACTTCCGGTCAAGATTTACACCGGTGAATCTTCGAAGTCAAATTTTCTTAAAGTTTCTGAAAATACTGGTCATTCTAATCAGAAAACATTTTCACAGAAAAATACCAAGTATTATCAGAAACAGGCAAGAACCGGACAGTTTTTCAAAAAGAAGAGTTCGCAAAAGTCTGATCATTCAAATTCAAGTTTCTTTAGAAATTCAGATATTCAATTTTCTCATACTCAAAGAAATTTGTTTTCTGCTTTTGAAAGAGAAGCTGATAGTTATATCTTGCAATGGGTACCTAAACCCAAGTACAAGTGGGTACCAAAACCTGTTTTGAAATGGGTACCCAAGAGCGCTAACAACTCTGGATCCAAATCTGTTTGGATACCAAAGACATCTTAAATTTTGCAGGTTATAGGTTTCTTATCATTTCAGATAAGGACCCGTTCTTCATTTCAATAGGCTCTTGATTACATCAGATCAAGACCCGTGTTTCAAATCAAAGTGGTTTCTAGTTAATTCAGACTAGAACCCGGACTTCAATGAACTAGAGTCAAAGGCTTTCAGTTACATCAGACTGAAACCCGAGCTTCCGTGACATATGGCTTCTAATCACTTCAGATTAGAACCCGAGTCTGAAAGACAAATATTTCTGGAATTCCTGCCCTGAATTCAACTCTGAAGCTGCATTGATTTAGAGGGAGTTTTATTTTTATAATTTTTTTTGCTCCTGATTTCATTTCTATGAGTTGACTAACTGTGTGTGCTTATTTCCAGGGGGAGTTTCAGACGCACTTTGATGATGACATTTTTCAAAACTGTGTGTAATTTTTCACGAAAATATCTGATACACACATAAAAAGATTTTTTGAGCTGAAAAGCAAAATATTTTCATAATCTTCTGATTCTCTGAATCTCTCATTGCGATTAATTGATTTAATCTCTTTGATGTTCAAAATCTCATTACTTCTGAGATTCTCTTTAATATTCTCCCGTTCAAAGAATACTCTCATATTCTCCATGACCTAATTCTTTCATAACAAGTCTGATTCATTTCATATCTTATATCAGATTGTACATTTCATTCTGCTATCATTCCCAAAATTTATTCTGATTATCATCTCCGATTTCAAATGAGCTGAATTTCTTGGTATCCCATGAGCTGAAACGCTTAAGATTAATTCTGCTGACTCCGATTATGCACCAATCTGAGTGATAGGCATAAATATCGCTTCTATGGTCTAACCAGGACCGGAAGACCTACCCAAGGAGCAAACCATCTATAGTTTGTGTGGGTGAGGGTTCTTTAGGTTTATTAGTTGAGAAGTGTCAGTTATCACGGAATACTGACAGGGTCGAGCAGAGATAAAATGTAAATGAGAGGGATATTGATATTGAAAGGAGATGGTGGTGCATCAGATCATGCTTTTCGTATAAAGCTGACTGAATTTAATTCTGAAAAGTGAGCCGGAGGGAGCTAGGTTGAAAAATGCTGAGAGCTGAGAGTTGAGAAAGGATTTGAAGAAAAGATAATCCTATCCTACACTGTGTCTGCTGGGTAATCCACATAATCTATCAAGCCCTAGGCGACTTGATATTGAAAAAGACGTCATGGACCCAGTGACGCATGCACTTAACCCCACCAGCTACTCAATTATCTCTCAAAAGATTTCTGTTTCAATAATCACGGAGATATAGCACATTTCTATCGATATATCATTTGGATATTATTGATATTGAAACAAGGAAGACAGTTGCTCCGGTCTCCAATTTCATTTGATGCACATTGTGTCTAGAGCTGATTATATACACTTTTAGGACACATCGAGTCTAACAGTCTGCGTGACTATAAACTGCTAGTCCAAAGTGACTAAGCCGGAACAAATAAGAGTGATTCTTTCATGATAAAGGATTTCACGATGACTATTTGGAAATCCAACCAGTGTTAACATCATGCCAGCGCTGAACGTAGGTCACATAGATTTTGTCTATTGTGTAAACAGGAATCCTATGTGGACCTGGATTTCACTAATGAATTTGTTTCATTTTCCTCAAGTCAAGTTGAAAAGCTTTGACTTTGTTTTGTAAAGAAAATGTATCAATTTGAGGGGGAGTGAGATAAATTTGTTTTGTATAGGGGGAGAGATATCAGTTTAAGGGGAGAAAATCAATTTGTAATAATTTATGAGTTGTAATTGTTGTTGTATTTCTTCTACTATAATTTCATTGAATTAATGTTTCTGAAGTTTTTGCATGATGTTCATAATTTTATATGATCATCATGAGGGGGAGAAAAGCTGAATTTCAGAAACAACTGTTGAGTAGTTTGAAATCAACTGAAGGCAATTACTACATCATCTCAAGACAATTGATCAAGGAAGAGATTTAAAAGCTATTCATGATCCAAGGGGGAGTGTGCTTACAAGAAAAGAGAAGATCAGAATAGAAGAGATGTGAAGATCAGAGTGAGACAATAAAGAAGAAGATTCAGAGATCATAGAAAAGAAGAAGATTCAAGATAAGAATTAACCTGAACAGAGTACTTTAAATGAAAAATTGTTTTCATCTCTAAGGGGGAGATTGTTGGGTACAATTATAAGTAGAGTTGAAAACAATATTTTGTAATAGTTCAGGGGAATTTATTGTAAATACACAATAGTTATATTGTGTATATAAATAGAAGTAGTATTTCTATTTTGGAATAGATCGGACAGAATAGAAAAGAAATCGGACAGATCTAGAGAGAGAAGAAGATTGCTGTCCAAGATAGCCAAGAACTTAATGTAATATTTTTCTCTTTAATCATTCAATAGATTGTGTTTTGATTGATAATTGTTCATATGAATTGTGTTATGTTGATGAATTGCTAGAAATATGAATTCACATATAATATGTCTATTCAAAAAACCACACAATTATTCTAACAGAAAAATGTCAATTATTTTGCAACAACTGCAATTTATTAGTTTCTTTTGAAACTAAACAAAAAAATCGAATATTGTTTTTGTTAGAGATGGATGACTTTAATTCAAACTAGTTTATTACCCGCGTATTACACGGATAATTTAATATATAAAATATAATAAATTAAAAAGCAAAGTTATAAATGTTATTTTTAAAAACAAAAATATTGAAAAATGATACTATTATTTATTATGACCTATTAATTTCATATATTTCTAAATGTATGTGAATAGTAACTATTTTCTTACAAATTTAAACATTTATTATATTATATTAGGAGAGTATTAGATTTTGTTTGATTTGATTTAATTTGATTTGAATTTAAAAGTAGATTATTTTAGATTTGTATAGATGCAATTTAAATTTCATTATTATTTTTAAAAGCTATAAATGTCACGTTTAGATTCATGGTGATGACCACGTGGCTTCGGAAGAAATGAGTATAGCTACTTTTTAGTATTTATAGGTATATTACGTGGGTATGGTTTACTAATAATTATTCTTTTATTATATATATATATATATATATATATGTATATATATATATATATATATATATATATATATATATATATATATATATATATATATATATATATATATATATATAGTTTAAATGATGCTAAAAAAATCAATAATGCATTAATATTAAGTTGGTGTAAAAATTTATTAAATTGATATAAAGTATAAAATGTACAGTTATAATGTAAATACATATAAAATTAACCTTTAAAAACTGATAAGTGTATTAATATTTTCTTTTATAATTTTTTTCTTTGTTGTTATGTTATTATCAATCTATTAATACCAAAAAGATAAGTTTTTTTCCAAATGATACTTATTTATTATTAATTTATAAAGTTAGTAAACAATTGATTAACGATTACATAATTTAAATATCATCAAATTTGTTAAATGATCATGTATAAATTAAAAGAATTTCACTTTCACATTTAATACATACTTAATTAGAACCTAATATTACAAAAACAAACTTAGATTTTAAAATTAATTGATGGTTGCCTAAATTATTACATAACTAAAGATTACGTAGTTTACATAATATAAAATTTATTAAATAATATATATTTTTATAACATTCTAATTAAAACAAACAAATATTTAAAATAAAAGCATGTTTATAACTTTCATCGTATTATAAAAACTTAATAAAAATTATAATATTTGTGATGATTTTAATTTTAAAACAATATTTTTTATTTAAATATTAGATTATTAAATGTACAACTAAATGAAGATTATCGTATTCTTGTATTTAATGTATATGCAATGATATATACTTTGAAATCACGCTCCTATAGATATAGAAATTTTTTATTTATGTTTTTTTTTATTATTGATAAATAAAGAATCTAAAATTGATTATAATTGGTACTAATAAGTAATAATAATGAAAAAGGTTAAGAATACAAGTAGATTTATTAAAACTGTGTACATTTTATATAATATTGAAACATGTAACGCTTAATTTAAATTTTAAAAAACAATAAATTTGTAGAATTTTTATGATAGAAAACATATAAAATATAAGAACGAAAAACTGTACCTAATTTGTCAACATGTTATATAGAGTATAATTTAACTAAAAAATAAATTTTGTAATACTATATTAATAAATAAATATTAATGATAGAAACATGATTTAATATATCAATTAAGCAATCAACAAAAAATAACAAATTATTAATATACAAGTTATAAATCTGAAGAAATATATATTTTGATTATTAGTAAGCTATTAGTTTAATTGCTTTTAATATAATGAATTGAAGTGATTACTTTAAGGAAATAAATTAGGAAAGAAAGCTAAAAAAACTATTTATTTATTCTTTCTTTAATTAAAGTTACTCTTGTGTGGTTCTAAATTAGGAAAAATGAGCGGGAAAATAAAAAAGTGATGCATTAAGAGATTGACATGTGGCAAGACATGTTCTCTTTTATTATAATATATAGATATAGATATAGATTCATAGTTAGTTAGTTAGCATTCTATTGTATTCCCCAAAGTAGTTAGTCACGTACACGTTCATATAAATAAAAGGAATTCATTCATTTCTAAATACCGATTCACTTCAATAATAAATTCAGCCTATTACTTTCAAAATTTCTCTCTTAAGATTTCTCCAAAGTATTCTAATAGTTTTCAATTGATCAGAAACTCTCAAATCAAACCCGACTGATTTTTAATGAATCGTGAAAACCAATCAATAAACACCTTTATAAATTGTGCCCCCAATGATGACTTTTTCTGCATCCGTCACTGGACGTGAGTATAATATTTGAAGAATAATCGGAGGGTGACTTGAGATATTAGTTTATATGGTTGTAAAAATTTGTCATATAATGAACCATAATGAACTTGGGTTTTTCTCTGATTTTAAAGCTTTCCACGTATATCATTTTGTTCACGTTTCTTTATCTATTTTTATCGGACGTATCATAAATATTTTAAACCATTTTATAAAAATTATCATATCACTAAACCAACAAAAAGAAAATTTAAAAATTTAACCATGAAGGAAATAATCGATAGACTCAAAAAAAAATTATTAATCTTTTTAATGCTCGATTCCATTATGGTATATGTCGTTTTCATATATAATAAACTAATAATTCCAAATTTATTGTTTGAAAAGAAATCAAAGACTTGACAAGTTTAATCACTCAAGTGATATAAATTATAAAATACTCGATTCTAGTCTCTTCACTCACATCTCCAAATTGATATAATCAACCAATTTCTTGTATAATCCGACGTGCAGATTGTAGCATCATCCACCATGATTCTTCTTCTTCAACAACAACAACGATAATCACAATTTTGATTGATGTAAATCAAACCGGACGTGATCTGTTAATCGATCTATCGGATTAGAAATCGAGAGATTGAAGAGAAAAATGTGGATATTTGGAAGAAAAGGAGAATCAGGATTTTCAGCTTCTTCAACAGCAGAGGAAGTTACTGATGGAATCCATGGATTTGGTCAAACCGCCATTGTTACAGGTATCTCTTTCTTTCTCTCTCTCTCTCTCTCTCTCTCTCGTTTTCATTTGGATAATAGTGGTCCAAAAATGGAGTTTTAGGGTTTATTCAAAAGTCAATGTCAAAACTAGAAGATATTTATGACTCACAAATGGAATGTGAATTAAATAATTGATTTCTTGAATTACTTTTTATACTGGGTTAATTCCTAAAAAAAGGTTTCTAATTTTATTTTAGGAAAAATAACCGAGAATGATTATATAAAATACAAAAATTTACAATAATTAATAACAATTTTAGACCATGAATATTAACGTAAAATTCTATTTTGACTGAGAAATGACATGAAATTCAATACTAGACCACAAAAAATAATAAAATGTTATTTTATACCAAAAATGAATTATAAAATTAAAATTTTATCTTCTTAATGGGTTACCAATACCATTTTTTAACAAAATTGAATTTTGTGTTACCTTTCTTGGTCTAAAAAATTTCACATTACATTTATTGTCAAATTTTTTATGTTACATTTCTTGATAATTTACCCTTTATTTTATGATGATCAAGTTTGTTTACAGTATTAAAAAAGATCAAAATACGATTAGTTAAACCTTATTTGGTTATTCCAGAACATGTCAACCGTTCATGAACATTGTAGGATTTATTATATCATTTAAGGTAATTAATTGGTTACCTTGAATGAATTAACAAAAATGTTGGATCATCTTTAACGATAAACAATGTATAAAGTTTGGTTACAAGTTAAAATTAAAAGTCTGATATTTTTCTATTATAAAAAAATTTGATCATTTTAAATGATAAAATAAAATAAAATTTTAATTAATTATTATATTATATATATATATATATATATATATATATAACAATTACCGACATGTTTTACGCTATTTAAGCAGGCTTCCAGGTTGCTCAAGCAGGAAGATAAGCAGCTACCTTATTTTATTACTTTACATATATTATATAAGATTTTTGTTTTCCTGTGATAAGTTTTGATATATTGTATTTTATTAAAATTTGAATATATTATAATCGAATTTTTTTTGTCTACATTTTGATATAAAATTTATCGTCGTTGGAACAATTTTCGTTAAGCAGGCAGGCATGCAGCTGCCTAAATATATGATTTTATATATAATATATAAATGTTTTGTTGTTTTATTAAAATGTTTGTTATATTTTATAAAAATTCAAATATATCGTTATGATCACTTTCCTTTAAACTACATTTTAACATAAAATTGTATTTCGTCTCAAGTTATTTTAAAATGAATTTTTTTTTTGTTATTTAGTTGATTAATCGATCGCACTCTTGCGTTCACCGAATGGTAAAGCTAGTTGGCTGGCAGGTAAACGACTAATTTTTTTATATATGATATATAACATTTTTGTTTTCATGTGATAACCTTTGATATATTATATTTTATTAAAATTTGAATATATTATTATGATCGCATTATTTTAATCTACATTTCGATATAAAATTTGTTATCGTCAGATGTATTTTTATTGGGCAAATAGGTATACAACTAACTAATTATTTTATTTCATACATAAAATATAATTGTTTTAGTTCTATGTTATAACATTTGATATATTTTATTATACGAAATGACGAATATATTATTATGATCGCTTTCTTCTTTACTACATTCCAACATAAATTTGTTTTTCGTCTCAACTATTTTTAGAATGACAATTTTTTTATTATTTAGCCGGTTGATCAATTACATTCTTTTCATTTATAAACTTAGATTGAAAGTATAAAATGATCCTTAATTGAGATTCACGATGGGTAGGCTAATGTTATTTTATTATTTTAAAGTAATATATTTATAAAAATACAATTTATGATCCCGCTGCAACGTGTATTTCTAGTTATAAACAAACTTTGTTTCGCTAAACAATAAAACATGTAAAATTATTTATTTATTTTTAATAATTAACCATTCTAAAATCTAGATATTATTTAAAGTATAACTTTGAACTTTCATGTTTATCCATTTATGTGTGTAAATGGACGGTTCGACATGACTAGACACCTTCAATGTCGCGTTGTGTCATCACTTTACCCGCCAACTTGAAATGCTAAATATATTAAACTCGGTGATGAAATCCGTGCTTCGTTGCAGTAAGATAAAGTTTTAGATTTTCATATAATTTGTAAGTACTTTGATTTAACAGAGATAGACATATAAGCAAATACATAAATATTATTTATATTTTAATTATAAATCAATTTCTTTAGAATGTTGTATTGTGCATTTTGAATGATAAAGGTTATCATATAATTAAACATAACAAAATAGTTTCAAAAAATAACTCCAAACATACGTAAAATTAAAATCATAATTTTAAATGTGTAAAAAAAATTATAATGATAAATGTTAAAAAAGGACTAAACAAAAGTTTATTAAAATAAAGGCGTTAAATAAAATATAACACAAGGATAAGGGTGTAATATGAAAATTTTAAAATAAAAAAAATCAACCAATCATGGTTGGCCATGTGTCACACAAATTTTGTAATAATAAATGTTAAAAGATGCCTAAACAGAAATTTATTAAAATAAAGGCATTAATTAAATAAAAGATAGCACACACATAATGGTGTATTATGAATTGTATAAAATAAAAAAAAACAACCAATCATGGTTGTCAATGTGTCACACCTCAATTAGGCTACTCTAAAATATTAATTACAAAAATAAATATAAAATATATTTGAATGAATATTTTTCAAACAATTCAAATAACAAAACTCAACTAAACCAGGATCGAGGCAAAAATAAAATTGGAAAGATGATATATATCCAAAAAAACAAGTCAAATGATACTGTTAGTTGGTTTCTTATCATTGATTTTCTATATTTTGTAATGCTAAAATTACAAACCAAGTCTTATGAAATTGGATCAGAACTGAATTTGAATAACTAAATATTTATAATCATAATTAAAAAACCTGACATTGATTTAATCGCCAATTTAAGTTGGTTTTATGATCAAATCAAGCAAAATTATAATGGTAATGTCTCCAATACATCAATTAGAATTTATCAATGTTATAATAGTAATGTTCAATGTTAAACATGATAATATTTAATAAAAAAATCTAAATACAAATTTGTTACATTTTAATTGCAAGGAAATTTCATTGAAATCTCATATTGTGAATATGAATAATAAAGTTTTTTCATACAACTAAACGTAACCTAATAGTTTCAAAACATACTCCAAACATATGTATATTTAAAATCATAAATTTAATTTGTAAGAAAATATTGTAATAATAAATGCTAAAAGAAGACTAAACAAAAATTTATTAAAATAAAGGGGTTAAATAAAAAATAATCTAAAATAATGGTGTGTTATAAAAAATTTAAATTATAAAAAATAATAATAATAATAAACCAATCATAGGATGTCATGTTGCAAGCTCTCATTGGTCAAATTCATTTGGAAATTGTATATTTAAAATCATAAATTTAATTTTAAGAAAATATTGTCATAATAATGTTAAAAGAAGACTAAACAAAACTTTATTAAAATAAATGAGTTAAATAAAAGATAACGCTAAGGTAACGGTGTGTTATGAAAATTTCAAATTAAAAAATATAACGTCATGCTGCAAGCTCTCATTGGTCAACTTCATTTGGAAATTGTATGGATATATAATTTCAAATATTATTATAATCATATTATTTTATTTATATTTTCATAAGTGTTATAATCTAACAGAATTCAGATATTAAGAAATCTACAACACTTGCAAATTTTGATATATCTATGAATTCTACTCTCATTCTATCTTATAGCAACACACCAATCCATCCCTTTTATTGATAAAGTTAGAGACAAAAGTTACTATACACATCACTTACATCTACTATTTGCATTTGCTTCTCAACTTGGTAAAAGTGAAGACTTTTTGTAAAATTGTCATCCACATCTTTTGTTGTAATATAACACTCCCCCTTGGATGATAATTTTTGTAAGAGTTCAACCACAAAATGCTGCCTCATTAAAAACATTGCTAAAGAAAAACCCAGTGGGAAAAAACTTTAGTCAAGGGAAAAAGAGTACAGCGAGTGGTTGACTCCCCCTCATTGTCATCTGAAAGTCATCACATGTTTTGTACATGTCGCATTCCAATGTTGTGAACGTGTTTTCTGAAAATCGCGTTGGGAAGAGCCTTCGTGAAAAGATCAGCTGAGTTATTGCTGGATTGAACGTATCTCATTTCAATTTCATTGTCCTTTATAAGGTCTTGCGTATAGGAGAAAAATCTTGGAGGGATATGTTTGGTCCTGTCACTTTTGATATACCCTTCTTTCATTTGTGACACGCAAGCTGCATTGTCTTCATAAATCAGTGTAGGACTTTTGCCTTTCTCAAGTCCACAAGAAGACAAGATGAGTTGTGACATTGATCTCAACCATACACACTCTCTACTGGCTTCATGTAGTGCAATAACTTCAGCATGATTTGAGGATGTTGTAACAAGTGTTTGCTTCTGAGAACGCCAAGATATTGCAGTGCCTCCATTCAAAAATACGTATCCTGTTTGAGATCTTGCTTTGTGGGGATCAGACAAATAATCTGCATCTACATAACCAATCAAACCTTCTTTTGTATTGTTTGAATAAAATAATCCCAAATCAACAGTTCCTCGAAGGTATCGTAAAATGTGTTTGATTCCCATCCAATGTCGTTTGGTGGAGGCTGAACTAAATCTAGCCAATAAATTTACTGCAAAAGAAATGTCAGGTCTTGTATAGTTAGTAAGATACATTAGGGCTCCAATTGCACTAAGATACGACACTTCTGGACCGAGTAAATCTTCATTTTCTTCTTGAGGACGAAATGGGTCTTTGTCAATATTAAGTGATCTAACTACCATTGGCGTGCTTAAAGGTTTTGCTTTATCCATATTGAAACGTTTTAAGACCTTCTCCGTATAATTTGATTGATGCACAAGTATGCCATTATGCATGTGCTCTATTTGCAAACCAAGACAATATTTGGTTTTACCAAGGTCTTTCATTTCAAATTCCTTCTTTAGTAGCACAATGACTTCATTTATCTCATTTATTGTGCCAATGATATTTAGATCATCAACATAGACAGCTATAATAACATATCCAACCTTTGTCTTCTTTATAAACACGCATGGACAAATTTGATTATTTGTATATCCTTTACATATCAAATAATCACTCAAACGCTTATACCACATGCGTCCAGATTGTTTCAACCCATATAAAGATTTTTGCAATTTGATTGAATACATTTCTTTGGGTTTATTGCTTAATGCTTCAGGCATTTTAAATCCTTCAGGGATTTTCATATAAATATCACTATCTAATGATCCATATAAATAAGCTGTAACAACATCCATTAGACGCATTTCTAAATTTTTAGAAACTGCAAGACTGATTAAATATCTAAACGTTATTGCATCCATAACAGGAGAATACGTTTGATCGTAATCAATTCCAGGCCGTTGAGAAAAACCTTGAGCCACAAGTCTAGCTTTGTATCTTATAATCTCATTTTTCTCATTTCTCTTTCGTATGAATACCCATTTGTATCCTACAGGTTTTACGGCTTCAGGCGTGAGGATAATGGATCCAAAAACCTTTCGTTTGTTTAAAGAATGTAATTCAGCTTGCATAGCTTCTTTCCATTTATCTCAATCATGTCTATTTTGACATTCAATAACAGACTTTGGTTCTGGATCATCACTTCCATTAATAATATCATATGCAATAGCAAAAGAAAACCTTTCATCAATATCTTTCATTTCAGATCTGTTCCATATAATATTTGTATGGACATAATTGATTGCAATCTCTGTATTAGTATCATCAATTTCTCCTTCTTTGGAGATATTATTATTTTGTGTTTATCCAGGAACACCTTTCTCATTATCAATTGTATTTTCAGAGCTCTTTCTTTTTCTAGGATTCTTATCCTTGGAACCAAACGGTCTTCCACGCTTCAGGCGTGCCTTTGATTCTTGAGTGACTTTGTCATCAATTTGCTCGCTTGGAATTTCAATTCGAGCAGGTGCATTAGCTGCTGGCACATATGATTTAGTCACTCTTTTAGAATCAGTAAATGCATCAGGCAGTTGATTTGCAATTTCTTGCAAATGCATTATTTTCTGAACTTCTAGTTCACATTGTTTTGTCCGAGGATCAAGATGAATCAATGATGGTTCACACCATGAAACATCTTTTTCTTTGTTTTTCTTTTCTCCCCCTAATGCTGGAAAAATTGTCTCATTGAAATGACAATCAGCAAACCGTGCTATGAAAACATCACCTGTCAGTGGTTCAAGATATCTTATTATAGAGGGTGTTTCATACCCTACATATATACCCAATCTTCTTTGAGGACCCATTTTTGTACGTTGTGGTGGTGCAATAGGAACATATACTGCGCACCCAAAAATTCGAAGATGGGAAATGTTTGGTTCTTGACCAAAAGCAAGTTGTAGAGGAGAAAATTTATGATATGCACTTGGTCTTAGACGAATCAGTGATGCAGCATGTAAAATTGCATGTCCCCAAACAGAAACAGGGAGTTTTGTTTTCATTATTAATGGTCTAGCTATTAGCTGAAGACGTTTAATTAATGATTCAGCTAAACCGTTTTGTGTATGAACATGAGCAACTGGATGTTCAACACTAATTCCAACAGACATGCAATAGTCATTAAAAGCTTGAGACGTAAATTCACCAGCATTATCAAGTCTCACCCTTATAATGGTATAATCAGGAAAATGCGCCATTAATTTAATGATCTGAGCCAGAAATTTTGCAAATGCCACATTACGAGTCGATAATAAACAAACGTGAGACCATCGACTTGATGCATCTATTAATACCATGAAGTATCTGAAAGATCCACATGGTGGATGAATTGGTCCACATATATCACCTTGAATTCTTTCAAGAAACATAGGATTTTCTTTTTCAATTTTTGTTGGTGAATGCTTCACAATAAGTTTTCCAAGAGAACAAGATGTACATGGAGCCAAGTTACCTGTTTGAGAGATCTTCAGGCTTTTCAGTGGATGTCCATTGGTACCTTCAATTATTCTTTGCATCATGGTTGTTCCTGGATGGCCTAATCTGTCATGCCACAAACTCAAAACTCCAGGATCACAATATTTTTCTTTTACTACCATGTTGGATTCAACTATACTTATATACGTATAATGCAAACCAGAATTGAGTGTTGGCAGTTTTTCCAGTATATGGTTTTTATCGGTTATATGCATAAATTTCTTATTCTCTATTGTCACAGTCTGAGTACCGTATCCATTTCGGCGTATGTCATTGAAACTCAGCAAATTTCTTTTAGATTTTGGAGAAAATAGAGCATTATCCATAAAAAACTTTGTACCATTTGGTAATATAAAATGAGCCTTTCCGGTTCCTTCAATTAGATCTACAGGACCTGAAATGGTATGTATGGTTGCTTTAGTTGGCTTTAGTTCAGAAAAATATTTCTTCGTTTTAAGAATTGTGTGTGTGGCACCACTGTCTGGTATACATATATCTCCAAAGTTTGCTTCATGCAGTTTTTCGATGAAATTCATTTTAAACTTCTAAAAATAAATAAGAAAAATAATAAATTAATGATTATGTAAGATAAAAATTGTTAAGTAGAAATATGTTATATTATTATAAGATTAGGAAGTGCATTACATGATAAGATGAAATAAGACATATCTAGAAAATGAAACATAATCACACTATTATATATCTAAATCATCAAAGAAATCTGAAGCATTTAGTTCAGGTACCGAATCATTAGGGAGATCATTAAAATTTACTTCTTTCTCTTTTTCTTTTAGAGAATCTTGATACAGCTGACAAAGATGTGGTGCTGTTCGACAAGTTCTTGACCAGTGGCCTATCATTCCGCATCTGAAGCAAGGATCTTCAGGACCCTGAGAAGTATTAGTTTTTGCTTCATTGTTCTTGGATTTTCCATGTGATTGAGATTTATTATCTTGTGGAGCATTGTTATAACCATGTCCATGTCCACGTCCACGGCCCCGAGAATGACTTTTTCCATATTTGTAGTTGTAACCATAGCCATGATTATTCTTATAATTATGGTTTTTATTATAGCCACGACCACAGCCTCATCCACGACCAAATCCTCGCCCTCGTCCTTGTCCATGTGTATTATTTTTAGGATCACTTTTATTCATAGCATTTGCTTCAGGAAACGCTACTGATCCTGTAGGACGAGACTGATGATTTTTCATCAGAAGCTGATTATTTTGTTCAGCAACAAGAAGGACTGAATTGAGTTCAGAATATCTTGTAAATTTCTGCATGCGATATTGTTGTTGCAGAGTAATGTTTGACGCATGAAACGTGGAGTAAGTTTTCTCCAACATGTCTGCATCAGTTACAGTTAGTCCACAAAATCTTAACTGTGAACATATCCTGAACAAAGCTGAGGTATACTCATTAACCTTTTTAAAGTCTTGGAACCTCAAATTTCTCCACTCATCTCTGGCAGCTGGAAGTAAAACTTCCCTTTGATGATCAAACATTTCTTTCAAATCTTTCCATAGAATGCTTGGATCATTTGTGTACAAATATTCAAATTTTAGCATATCATCAATATGCTTACGTAGAAACACATTTGATTTTGCATTTTCTTGTGAGGAACAATTATTTTTCTCACTTATAGTTTCCAAGATTCCCATGGATTCAAGATGCATTTTTACATCAATTGCCCATGACATGTAGTTCTTTCCGTTAACATCTAGTGCAGCAAATTCAAGCTTTACAAGGTTTGCCATTTTATAACTATCAACAAAAATATTTAACAACATAAATTAGCATTAATTTATTTCAATCAATATCGCAACACATAACAATGGAAGAATCGTAAATGAAAACATAATTAGAAAAGGATACATCTCATCGAATGAAAGTTGTAGCAAAGAGTATAAAAGTATTAAGAGTATTACAATAAGGAAAATTAAAAACGAGAGAGGCATCTTCTTTCTTCAACCAGTTAAGAAAAAAAAATTTCAAACAAGAAGAAGAACGAATTTGTGAAATAATGAGGTTTAGTGTTGTGGTATTTATAGGGAAAAACCAAGCCATCGAAACGGTCAGATTTTTGACCGTTGCAACGGTTATGTAGCCGTTGTAAAGAAAAATTATAAAATAAAATGATTAAAAGATAATTTTAGTGTAAAATAATTATTAGAGTATAAATTATTAATATTGTTTGTGCATAAAACAATTTATAAAATATGAATCAGAAAAAAAAATTAATAAACATAAATAGATGTTAGTACACATTAATAAACCAACGCATAAATAAATGTTAGTAACAGAATTAATGCTAGTAAGCATAAATGTTAGAATGTTAGATTGCATAAATAAATGTTAGTTGCGGAAAGTAAATGTTAGTAACAATAAATAGATGTTACTTAACATAAATAAGTAGGAGGCTTAGCCTTCCATAAATGTTAGTAATAAGAGTAAGAATAAGAATAAATGTTAGTATATATAAATAAAAGTTTAGTAAACGTTAGTAGTCCTTGTATCCAATATGTAGTCATTTAGTTGTTAATTATGGTCTTTAACCATATATTTTGTTTTCAATTTATTTCATACCTTGAGTGAAGAGTGATTTTTGATTTGGTTGAGATATTGAGCTCCTCGTGCTGATAACGTGTTATAATCTAACAGAATTCAGATATTAAGAAATCTACAACACTTGCAAATTTTGATATATCTATGATTTCTACTCTCATTCTATCTTATAGCAACACATCAATTCATCCCTTTTATAGATACAAAGTTAGAGACAAAAGTTACTATACACATCACTTACATCTACTATTTGATTTGCTTCTCAACTTGGTAAAAGAGAAGACTTTTTGTAAAATTGTCATCCACATCTTTTGTTGTAATATAACAATAAGAAATTTATTATTTCTAGCTAACTTACCTTTAAATATTATATTTTCAAGGACAAAGGCTTACGATAAATGCATACTTTTTTTGTTTCCATTTATGTGTTATATTTTCTTATTATTATTTCGTAGTTAAAATTTTCCTTTTTTTTCATTTGATAGTTATATACTAGCGTCTCCTATATTTTATTTTTGTTTTCATTAGATAATTACATTTGTTTGTTTCCAACAAATGCATTTTCAACTTACAAAAGTTATACAACTGGTAAAAATCTCTATACCACTAATAACAAAATGTCATTTAGTGACACACGAAAAGTGTCACTAAAAGTCTAAAAAAGTGTCACTATAGGTGTCATAATAATTTACTTGCATAACAAAAGGAGTGAATAAAAATGGAGCGTGTATAAATATATAAGGACTAAAAATGTATGTGGGTATAGGCCTCAAGTATTTTTGTGACAAAATTTTTGTATCACTACTTTAAATTAGTGTGGGTAAAAGTTTGCTCTATATCTACTCTTTTTCATAAGTGACACTAAAAGTAAGATATAGTGACACTTTTTTGTGTCACTAAAAGCGTATGTCACTAAATGACACTTTTCTTGTAGTGTGCGAATAATTTATATTGATATTACGATAAATAGAGACATGCAAGATTCAAAAATGGTCCGAAAAATCGATGAACTGTATCAAACTGGAACAGTATGTCCATCCAATTCTTGGTAATTTGATAGTTTTTTAGAGCAATTCCTAAATGTTGCATATCCTTAAATTTTATAAAATCAACATAAAATAGTTGCGTAAAGATTTTACATGTTGTATATCATTTATAAGTTAAAAAGCATTTATTGGAATCAAAAGGAAAATATATTTAGGTACAGGAAAGAAGATAAAGTAAAACCATCAAATGAAAATAACAATGAAAAGTGTAACTTCCAAATGAAATAAATAAATACGGCGCATAAATGAAAACAAAAATAAAAATACACGTCTATATATATGTTATACATAACTCTTTTGTCTTATGTTATAACCTTTATTGCATTTTACTTTACACAAATTTAAATATTTCTTATGAACACATTAGTTTCATCTACATTCTAATTAATACAATATTTAGCATCGTCTAAAATATTTTTAAAATAATAATTTTTTATAAGGGTTACATGTCAAAATAATATTTTTTTTGTAATTTTACCGTTTATAGACACATTATATATTATTTATCATTAATAACAACAACTTTTATATTTTTTTTACTGATTATAGCATTGTTGACCTGAAAACCTACTATAACAAATTATCATCTATTAATAACAATAATTTTTATGTTACATATGAATTAAAAGGAAGGTAATAAATTAAATATCATTTAGTTCTCAATGTTTGTAATATGACAATGTTATTATCTTGGGTGAAGAAGTAAGATTATCAATGTTTAGTTTTGTTTCATAAAAACTACAAAGGATAGATTAGTAAGGGGATAATTACGTAAAAATCATAAAAATATAAAAAAAAATTCGATCTTTTTCTGATAAGTCCCAAAACTATGTAAAATTTTTAAATTCACCCGTCAACCTGCTATAGCAGGTTAACATATTAAAACCTATTTTGTAAAAACCACCAAAATATTAAATTTTTTCGATTAAGTCTCCCACTAATTTTGTTGTTGTTGTTGTTATTATTGATAATCTTTTAATTATAATAAAACTATTTATTTACGATTTTATTTTTTTCTTAAGATTTAAAATTATTTTTTATATTTACTTCGGATATTTATTTATCTTTATATTACAATTATATAATATATCATTGTTTATTTAATATTATTTTATGAAATATATTGATTTTGAACTTTTCAATGTAAGAAAACGAATCGTTCTTATTATTTTTTTTTCAAACTTTTAAAAACAATGATTTCTTCCAGTTTCATCTTCTAGTAATAATAAATAGTTGTAATCATTTTCGTTCGGAAAAACGAAATAGATTACAGATTGTTCCATTTGAAACGATAATCCATTACGTTTTTTCAAACGAAAATAACTACACTATTTATCAACGATTAAAACTTAAAAGTGGATGAGCTCGTTGTTTTTTCCGATCGAAAAAAATCAAAATAGCTATAGCTATTTTAGTTAATGGTTTATCATTTTTTTGGATCGTTAATAAATAGTTGTAGCAATTTTCGTTTGAAAAAATGACATGTGTTGTAGTTTTATACAGTAAAAGTTTAAAAATTGAAATGGATCATACTTTTAGTCATTTGAAATAACTAAAAGTTAATTGAATTTTTTTTTAGTTGATGGATTTATAAGACAAAATAATTTAGTTGAGTGATTTATAAGACAAAACAATTTAGTTGAGGGACTTAACCGGAAAAAAAACATAGATTTATAAAATGCACGTCAGCAATTTGTAACCCGCTCATCAGGTTTCCGAACTTTTTTTTTGAAAAAAAAACACCAAATTCGTGATTTTTATTTGGTTAGAGGACTTATCAGACAAAAACATTGAATGAGAGACTTAATTGAAAAAAAACTTGTAGTTTGATGGTTTTTTGCAAAAATTTTCCCATTAGTAAGTTAATTGTTAATCTGGTCGTTACGTGTAGGGGTGTTCAAAACCGGATATCCGAAATTTCGGATAGTGAATTTTGCTATCCAAATCCAAAATTTCGGATATCCGATTTTCGGATATCCGAAAATCCGAAAATATCCGAAAATTCATATTTTTTACTTTTTTTAAAACAATTAAATCAAATATTTAAATATCTAAAATACAAATTCACATATCCACATATATATTTAAAATAAATATATCACAAACTAAATGTATCCGGAATTATTTTACTCAAAACGACTAAAAAATATAAAAAAACTAAAATTTATAAAAATATTAGTTAATAAATCTATAATACTAAGATAAAACTCATAAATATACATTAGAATAATAATAAACACTCAATATTATGTAAATAATCAATACTAAAGATGTAAAAAAAAATTTCAAAAAAATTATTTTTTTGGGATTTTCGGATATCGGATTATCCGAATATCCGAAAATCTGGAATTTTACTATCCGAATCCGAAATTTCGGATATCCGAAAATCCGGATATCCGAAATTTCGGATAGTTTCGGATCGGATTTTCGGATTTTTGTTTCGGATGCTCGGATTCGGATATTTTTTGGACACCCCTAGTTACGTGTGAGTACAAATTGCCTAGTTACTTTAATGTTTAAAAAAAATTAAGGGTGAGTATGTGAAGATTAGTGGGCAGTAAATATCTAAATTAAACCATAATCTAACCAATCAATTTGTTAAATTTCTTGATTGTTTGGTTTCTATTAATTAGGTTTCGGTTATGGAACCAATGAACCTAATATATCTTTTTTTTTACTTTAAAAATATTTTAAGAAAATAAGTAATAATATTTAAAGACTTCAAGCATAAAAAAAAATTCATGAAAGAGATTAATTAAGTTTATGTTTGTTTTCTTAAACGTATTTTTTAAGCTTTTATGTCTGCAACCAAGTAGACATAAGTGAAAAGATATGCTTATTTGAAAAAAAAAAAAAGAAGTCTGAGATATCTTTCCTTGTCTACTAATGCAAAAACATTTAATGAGAAAACATATGTTTTTCACTTCTAATCACTTCTCTCTTCTACACAATCTCTTTTCAAAAGTTTTTTACTTGATCTTTGTAGTATAAACTAATTTAATTTTTCACTAGCGTAATTAGTCTTTTTTTCAACTAACTTATTTGTTTACGCACTTCTATTAAAATTGTGTTTTTATATGTTTTTTTCATTTGATGTTTTCCAAAACTTTGTTTATTATTATTTTTTTTTCACTTGATTTTTTCCTAAATTTTGTATTGTTTTTTTGGCTCATTTTTTGGTAAGTTTCATTTAATAAAAAAAATTAACATTACATATTTATTTCACGCTCAAACATTCACAATTTACCAAAAACTCAAACATTATTTATATATATGCTTCAAAATCATAAAAACTTATTATAATAAGTTTTAAGAATAAAACTCATCATCAATAATTCAATATAGGTCATGAAGATTCAAAATATAACACATATTCACGTAACCCTTTACTAAATACAGATTAACAATTCATAAGTGTAAAAAACTTGAATAAATCATATCTAATCAAATAAAACATTTTCTAAACAAAATGGAATTTTTCTCTTTATAGTGAATTTCATGCAAACTGTAAATGGAATAGTACCCAAAAAAAAGTTAGCATTAATAAAAATTATAAAAATGTCAAAAACATATTGGTCATAATAATATTTTGTAATCACTATTATAGATTGATACAACCATTTGGTATCGTACGTTTGATTTATTTTTTATATATTCATATTATTCGGCAGTTTATTATTTGAAAAAACAATTTAGTTTTACAAAACAAACAATTTTATTTTTGTAGCTCGCAGACTTTTAAACCATATCTTCTGCTACCAACAGCACCCGAGTATTCAACGCCATAATATATTATAACAAAAGTGTCATAATAATTTTTTAAAAAAAAAACCAATTTAGCAATGGAATCAACTAGAATATTCAAAACTTCCAATTAAAGTATAACTTAGAAATAAAAAAACTAAAAAATTAAACTATAATATAAAAAATAATAAATACTATATTTTAGTTAAGAATGAAAAAAATAGAGTTTTACCGGTGGAACCGGTAACCAGTCACCAAATGTATCATATCAACAATAAAATCGAAGTACGAGTATCATCCGGGTAAAAAAAACTACATTAGTCATATCAATAATTTCAGTATAGTAGCATACATTTGTATGACTTTATCCCTAAATATTTTTCAGGATTTTATCCAAAACAGTAAACTATTACTCTATAAGCTACTCTTGAGCAGAAGAAAAATAAAATTATGAAAAAAACATATTAATTTAATTTATGTATTTATACATGTTTTTATTTCATTTGGAAATTGTAGTATTTGAATCAACAGAATTTTGCACTCTACTGTTTTGGTTAAAAACTTAAAAAGAATGTAAAGGTAAAATAAAAACCAGTTTTGCTAAATGGGCCTTAATTCAAAGTATGCCGCAGTTCAAAACTAGAACTGAGTAATTGGGTTCAGTATTCTCACAAGATTGTTTGGTTTGGTTTGGTATGGTTTTTTTATTTGTTGAGATCTTATTTAGAATCATTTTTGTTTTATAAAATCGAGATCGTATGTTTGGATTGGAATCGTAAGATCCTACCATAAAATCAATACTTTTTTTACTTTTTTTCTAGGTACTATAATCTATAGCTTTATATCATAAATCAATTATACAACAATTCAAAGAAATATTTATACATTAAATTGAGAAACAACATATGTTCATGTTTAGTATGTTTACTAGGTTAATACCCATGTATTACATGGATTGATATAAAATTTTTTTGTTTAAACTAAATATTTATAAAGAAGTAGAACCCCTTAAGAACCTTAAATTTATTTTTTACGTTACAATAAAAACCAATAAAAAGATGAAATACCGACAAAATCATCGAGTCAATGATAAAAAATGATGATTCTAAGTCATGTTTAAGTCAAAAGAAGAGAGTTAAAATGTGATTCAAAATATTTAAATTGTTTATTAAATATAATATTTTATGACTATTACATATTCGATTCATTTCAATTATTATTTTCTTATTATTGATTAAAAAATGTTGAACATTCATTCTGTTTTGTTTGTCATTGTGTTATCATCAATAATCTCATTAAAAACAACAAAATAAATTTTAAATGATAATTATTTTATATTTTTAATTTTTATAAAGTACATTAATTTAAATTGTATAAATTTGTTAAAGACCTTTAAATTAAACCATATACAAGTTATCTTATTGAATATGTTTTAATTAATAATACATATTTATTGCCAAACTGATTAAAACTTGGTACAACAATTCTAACATCACCTTAATAAATAAATATTAATTACGATTATTCGATTAAGTTATTTTAAAATATAAATTTGCAATGTATATTTGAAGTTTTGGAAAATATTAATACAATTTTATTAAAGAAAATACATTTGAAATTTGAATGATATTTTTTTAATGTGTCAAAGTTTATTAACTAACATATAAAGATTTGATAACAAAAGGTTTTTCAATATTATTGTATACTAAAGTATTTAATTATTATTTCATAAAATTATTTATTCTTTCGAACATTTAAAATTTGAAGTTTATTATTTCATTGATCTTTTTAAAAATATATATTTTAAAATTAAATTCTTTAATTTTACTATTTTTTTAAAAGTATTTACTATTTGAGACATTTAAACATGAAGTTTATTATTTTATTGATTTTTTAAATATTTTTATTTTAGCTTGTTAATTTTGAAAACTTTTAATGAGTATTAGTTGTAGTTTAAATTAATTTAGGAAACAAAAATAATAAGTTTCAATAATAAAGTTTAAATTAAATCAATTAAATGATATGCATGTTACTTAAATAAATTTAAATTTTTATTTTTGGAAAAAGAGCGGGAAAATGAAAAAGTAATATATTAGAAAGATGACATGTGGCAAAGATTGTTCTCATTTATTATAATACTAGTTTATAAACCCATATATAACATGTGTATACATTTAAAAATTTAATTTCATTAATCTTGTAGGATAATTATTAAATATATTTTATCAAATTTATAATATCTATTTATATAATACAATAAATATAAATATAAATATATAAAAGGAAAAGTTATCATTCAAATTCAAATTTGAGTTTTATATTAGATAAAATTTAGATTTGATTAGATATTATTTAAATTATCTATTATAGATAGATTGGAAAAAAAATAATTTTTAAAAGCAAATTAATAGGAAATGTTAGGTACACGTGGCAATCCCATGTTAAGCCAATTGGCGCTCTATCTAGATGCCATGTGGCATCTAGTTACTCATATAATAGAATAAATAATATGCATGTTACTTAAATAAATTTAAATTTTTATTTTTGGAAAAAGAGCGGGAAAATGAAAAAGTAATATATTAGAAAGATGACATGTGGCAAAGATTGTTCTCATTTATTATAATACTAGTTTATAAACCCATGTATAACATGTGTATACATTTAAAAATTTAATTTCATTAATCTTGTAGGATAATTTTTAAATATATTTTATCAAATTTATAATATCTATTTATATAATACAATAAATATAAATATAAATATATAAAAAGAAAAGTTATCATTCAAATTCAAATTTGAGTTTTATATTAGATAAGATTTAGATTTGATTAGATATTATTTAAATTATTTATTATAGATAGATTGGAAAAAAAAATAATTTTTAAAAGCAAATTAATAGGAAATTGTTAGGTACACGTGGCAATCCCATGTTAAGCCAATTGGCGCTCTATCTAGATGCCATGTGGCATCTAGTTACTCATATAATAGAATAGATAGATATAGATGTTCATAAAAAAAATCAACCAATCATACATCATTACATCCTACACTTTAATCTACTGTTCTAATGGGTAAAATGGTTGGATTTGGGTAAAAAGTTGGATCAGTAAACGATTTTATGGGAAACCCGATTAAAAGGGTTAGTATCGAGTAAAAGTTAGGATCGATCGCCATGATCTCACGACCAATCCTATGATCTCACGTGCGAACTTGCTAAGAATGATCCTATAACCATCCCGCTCGAAATCACTTGGTGTGATAATAGGACGACCAATCCTACAATCTTAATCGTGATCTTAACAACTTTGCTTCCGATCATATTTTAAAAACCAAAATAGTAATGGAACCAACTAAAATATTCAAAACATCCAATTAAACTATAAGTTGGAAATAAAAAAACTAAAAAATGAAACTATAATATAAAATAATAAACACTATACTTTAATTAAGATTGTATGATTATTTGTAGAAACCGAAACCAAACCAATCTAATTGGTTAACAAAAATATAAACCTAATCATTGGTTTCATCTAGGGTTCGATTATTATAAGTTGGTTTGTCATTCAATTTGATTTTAATGAAGTTTTCCGGTTATTATGCTCACCTTGAGTCTATTTAGCATGCAACTTCCGAAACCTAGTTAGAGTTTAATTTTATGGCTTTTAAAAACTTCAATTTTATAATTAAGTTGTATTTGATTTTTTTTTTCATGAGTTTATTAAAAACAATAAACTATTAAACTATAAGCTACTCTTGAGCAGACGAACAATAAAATTATGAAAATAACATATTAATTTTAGTTTTAACTTGATTTATTTATTTATATGTATTTTTATGTCATTTTAAATTTTTCAGTTCCAGTTATTTTGTCCGACATATTTATTAAGCAAAACTTCAGTTACCATAAGCTCCATTCAACTTCAATTTTATCAATAAACTGTGCGACTAGTGTTTCCAAACAATCTTTTAATAAAAATGCAAAAAGTAAATTTGGAAGAAATTTATTATTCAAAAATAGAAATTACTTCATGCTTTATTAACAAAACGTTTTAAGTTTTAGCAAATGACAAAATGTTTAACCATTCGTTTATGTAAGGAAATTTTTTTTGGTAAATCTAAAAATTAAATCAAAATAGCTTTTGAATCAACACAATTTTGCACTCTACTATTTTGATAAATAAAATGTGAAGGCAAAATCAAAAACCTAGTTTTGCTAGAATTAAAAATCCTAAACCGATCCTGTTCAAAATCGCTCGCTGAGTCGATCCTACAATCTTGATAGCGATCTTAGCAATTTTTTATGCAACAGATCAAAACTAGAACTAAGTAATTGAATTCAAATTCCTGACAATATATATAGTGCTAGTATCGGTTTGGTTTGGTCCGGTCATAGGTTTCATCGACGTTATAACGAAACAATTTTTATAAAATCTAAATGGAACAAACTTTTAAACCGATAATTGGGATCTTCTTTTAGTACTGGTTCTACACTGGTTCATTGGTTTCATGGTCTAGTAACGACTTTTTCGCATTGCTAGCTTATATATGGAAATAACCAAATAATTTCTCAGGAGCGACAAGCGGTATTGGGGCTGAGACAGCACGAGTCCTTGCATTGCGCGGGGTACATGTAGTAATGGCAGTAAGAAATACCGAAAGGGGTAAAAAAGTTAGAGAAACAATACTTACGGAAACACCTGATGCAAAAGTCGACGTAATGGAGGTAGACTTAAGCTCTCAGGCATCCGTAAGAGATTTTGCAGCCAATTTTCGTTCTTCCGGGCTCCCCCTAAACATTCTAATGTAAGAAGTTATTCAAAAGTTACCACTTACCTCATTTATTTATCTCGAAAGATATAAAAGTTAAGTCATGTTTGTTTACCTCTTAATGGAATCATTAAGAGGTCATTTTACCTTTTGAATGACTTGCTAATGATTCTATTAAGAAGTTAACAAACAACCCCTAACTTGGTTTGTTTTGTTGTAAGTAACAATGCAGGGGTTTTAGCTCAACAATTCACACTTTCTAAGGAGAAAATCGAACTACATTTTGCGACTAATCATTTAGGTGTGTTTGGGTACCTTCTCTTTCGAATTACTTACATTTTAAACCGTAGTATTTGGCTTTTTGTTGCAAGAATACACACTGCAGTTTGCAAAAAGTACGATGGTTTTCTATGCGTTTAGCCGTTTATACAACAATTTCCTGAGAAATGTAGTTCAAAACATCAACCTTTTGGTTTCTTTTCATCAGGGCATTTTCTTTTGACGAATTTGTTGTTAGAGACGATGAAGATTACTTCATACGAACAAAAAGTTGAAGGAAGAATAATCAACGTATCATCCGGGGGTCATCATTTTGTGAGGAAAGGAATTTTCTCCGATCAAATAAACGATGAATCAAGGTAATATCAAAAAAGTTGTATTTTTCAGTGTTTTTACTTCCTGATGTTGCTGTATATTAGGAGTAGAGTCATAAAAACAGTCTTTAGTTTTGAAAAAGAAAATGAGCTTATATAGCAATGTACTATGCAGTTACAACGGTATATATGCGTACGGACTATCGAAGCTGGCTAATATACTTCATGCTAACGAGCTGGCAAGGCGTTTGAAGGTGATTTTTCGTGTTTTTCTTTCTGTAACAAGTTCTGAGTCCACTTTCGTGGGTCTCGTTTACATATTGATATGACCTGATTAGGAGGAGGGAGTCAATATCACCGCAAATTCATTACATCCCGGATTTATTGCCACTGAAATCTTCCGCGACTTGGGTTTTTTCGCGGGTACGTACGTTATATTCTACAATCTTGACTAGAAACTGGCTTTCAAGATCGTTTAATGACCATTTTCTCGGCGCAGTTTTCTGCAACTTGATTCTGAGGCATTTCGTGAAGGACCTTCCACAGGTGTGTACTTTAGTAGTTTTGATTTTGTTGCTAGATCTTTTCTTTTTTAATTCTGTGTGGTTTTAGGGTGCGGCAACAACGTGTTATCTGGCATTGAATCCAAAGGTGAAAGGCGTAACGGGTGAGTACTTTGCTGATAGTAATTTGGTGAAACCATCGTCGAACGCTACAGATCCCGAGTTAGCAAAGGTTTTGTGGGAGTTCAGTTTGAGTTTAACTAGCTCAAAGTAGATTTTATTTGATAGATTATTACCATTTATGAAATATATGTACAATTATACTGTAACTATTAATTATTCATAGCATTTTGTACACTTTTATATGTAATAAATGGTTACTAAACTATAAAGAATAAAGTCACAAAACACAAATAATCAAATTCCTCTTCTAGAGCTTTCCCAAACTTCAACACAATCTTGATCTTTTCTTGTAACAAACATTTTGTTTCCACTAAATCCCAAATTTGTAACCCTATTTCCTCCCAAATCCTTTGTTCTTCCCAAAAGGTTTTTTCTAAATACTCTTTCTTTAGAACTACCCATCAAAACTTCTGACCATACCTCCAATTCACCTTCTTTGCTACAAAACACTTGGTTTCCATGGCTTTCGATTTTGCATCCGAGCCCCTCTTTCTTCCCGTTTCTTGGTTTCTTCGTACCACCAAGAGATTTCCATGAAGTGTTTGAATCATAGTGTCTTAAATCGATATAGGATGCATCTCCCGAGTTTATCCCAATCTTGAAAACAGCCGAAAGGGAGTCGGAAACTGTGATATCGGAGAAACAATCGGTTTTTTCTTTGATCTCCCATACGATTTCGCCAGATCTGATGTCCCAAAACTTGATGTTTCCGGAAACCCCAAATGGTCCACTATGAGACCCTGAAGCCATTAACAGATTAAGACTAGAAACCCAATTCAATTTCGTGGAGGGGATCGCGGAATCAAGATCAGCACCAAAGATTTCGTTACGCGCGATCTCCGATACCGCTCTGAACCCATCGTTAACATCATAAACCATGATCGAATTCGAATTCCTACGGCCTGATTCGAAACTCGCGAATAAAAACTCAGGGGATGTCCCAATTGCTTGAACAGTTGAGCTAGATTTAGTCATGTTCTCCCAATTCAAAGTCTGTTTAACAAAACCCAAATCAAGATCAATAATTTGCAACCCTGAGAAATCAGTGGCACCTGCTGCAACTACATTTGATGATAAAGACAATAACGAATCAATCTCCGTAAATTCGGTCAAGACTGTTGATTTTCTTTGTAAAGACCAATCAAAAGATGTGATTTTGCTTCCATGAGCAACATGAACAGACCCATATGGTGTTGTGGAGATAACAGAAGGTGAGTCTCTGCCATTAAGACACAAAAGCTTCGATTTTTCGAGATTAAAACCTTCGAATTCAGACGGGTTCGATTGAGATTGAACAAGAAGATGATCAATTCCATAAAATTTTGCCTCAAAGATGATATCTTGAAGATCAAAAGACTTAGCTTTTGAAGGAAGATTACCAGTTCTTAAAAGGGACAAAAGGATTGAGAAAAGATCAGGGTCTCTGTCAATAAAAGGGAATTGATCATAAGAATTGAAAAGATTGGAGAAAAGGGTGTTTGAGCCAGCTAGGGTTAGGGTTTGTTTGGTGGTTTGAAAGAGCTGACCACCCACATCAATGGTGACCACATTGGTGGATGATGAATGGTGGTTTGGGTGGTCAAATTTGTGGTAATGATTCTGTGAAAACCCAATTGAGAGAGGGTTTGATTGTGAAAAAGGAGGCATTTTTTTTATTTTTTGAAAAAAGATTGAAGATTTGAAAATGGGAATATGGTCCTGAAGAAATTGAATTGGGTATGTTTGGTCTTTTATAGAGGTGGGTTGTTTCTTCTTTCTAGAAGGGAAAATTATGGTGGTCAAAGAAGATGGCCTCTCCTTTGTTTTTGGGAAGTTTCAAGTTGGAGACCCAAAGTGGACCAAATATTTGAACGATTATGTTGACTTATTTATTTATTTATTTATTTATATAATTTATTGTAGATAAGACCGATAATTTGTAATAAAACTTGATAATTTGACATAAACCAGACATGACATGACTTGAATCCGAAACATGTTAAGTTGTGAAAAGTGAAAACCAAATGTTTATTGACTGTTACGAAATCTTAACAATGCAGTTTTGCTTCATTAAGAAATTTTTTTTAATTTTCAGTTGTCGTTTCATATATATATATATATATATATTAATTCCAATGCAATTGTAACTTTGATATAACAAATTAATCAACAGACTTGCTACTGCGATCGTGAACGCAGATCAGTTTTGAGTTGCATCACGTAATTGTGTGTGTTTTTTATGTTTTTGAGTGTGTGTTTATATGTTTTCTGTGTTGTTTCTCAAGAAAGCTTATTACAAGTGGGTTAACACGAAATTGCTGGTGTTCAGGATCTGGTCAAATTTAACCGGATTGAGATTTTGGTCGTTTAAAATATGTTATCTAAGTTTTGGTTTTGTCAATTTTATACTAAAAATATAAAATAACAACAACAATAATAACAATAATAACAATAACAATAAAAATAAGGGTTAAGTATATTTTGATCATCCAACTTTCAGATTTTTTTGTTTTAGCCATTAAACTATTTTTTTGTCTCGATTAACCACTAAACTATTTTTTGTATACACATCTAGCCATTAAACGTTTTCTTTTACTGATTTAACCATCGAAAATTGTCCCTATTTGACCAGTAAACTGTCATATTTTGCACCGATTTAACCATTAGTTTTATTCATTTTCTTCAAAGTAGAACAGTAAACTAATGTTTAATGGCTAGATCGAGACAAAAAATAGTATAGTGGCTAAAGGGGACGAAATTAAAAGTTTGATGGTCAAAATAGATTTAACCCTAAAAATAAGGATAAAAACATGTATAAACCAAGATTATAATTTTGTTATCAAAAGAATCATACATTTATACATTAATATTCAAATATATATATATATATATTGAGAACGGTTGAAAAAAATCATGTAAATGATGTGAATGGTCATTCACTTGGATGACCATTCACATAAATATACCATCGTTCACTAAATTTTTAAAGACATAAACTTGGTAAATCTATAGCTGGTGTGAAACTTCCACTGTAGTCTTTCTTACAAAAGACGAGTTATCAATGGTGATGTCTCTATTTAAAAAAAGACCAATCAAGTTGGGCCAGTCTCCAATATATCTGGTATTTTCCACAGCTCAAATGTTTATTTTAATCTAAATCTAAATAAGTTTTTTATGCAAAATGAAAACTTGAGTTCAAAATTTCAAATAAAACTAGTGTGTGGGATGGATCATTGATTCTGGTGCAAATCAACATATGACAAATTATTAAAAAATTGTTTAATATTGTGAATGTTACTAATTTAAAGTTAAGTGTCTGTCATCCAAATGGAACCTCGACTAAAGTGATTATAATTAGTGATTTAAAATTAGGGAAATTTGCGCAAAAAACATCAAAGTTGGACCACTTTTGTGATTAAAACCCCTAACCATTTTTTATTGCACAAAAAACCTCTAACCGGTAAAATCTTCTGAAATTAGGACGTTACCGGTTATAATATGTTGCTATGCTTACATGGCACACACGTGGCATTCACATGGCAAACCCGACTTACATGGCGCCTATGTACACTACATGTATAATTTTTAAACTGTATTTTTGCATAAAAAACCCCGAAATTGGTGACTTTTTCGATTAAAACTCTTAACTACTTTTTTCTCACCTCTAAACAACAATCATATTTACCTCTTCTCTTCTCTTCTACCTCCGGCAAACTCCGATTACTCTATCCCCTCTTTATGTTCAATGCTGTTTATTATATATATGTATGTTAGATTAACTTTTGTCGCTTAATCTTGAATTTTAACTTCAATTGTGCCGATGGAATGGATTTCGTTTTGTGTTCACGAGTTACAATTTTAGGTACAGCGTTATGTTCAATTTCGTTTATTAATGTTCAATTTTAGCTTCTGAATATGATCAATCAGAGCAGTGAGGTTCGCTAGATGTGGAGGTTTAAAAGGAGAAATTTTCTATATATGAAAATACAGAGTACAAATGAAATATCTATAGATTTTACAATCAGAGAATACCTAACTAATCTAACTAATTAACTGTATTTAACAGACTAACTGAATTGAATAGGCAATATACTAACACCCCCCCTCAAGCTGGAGGATATGACAGAAATCCAAGCTTGGAAATTGCCTGCTGCTGGTGAGAACGACTCAAAGCTTTTGTCAAAATGTCAGCCAACTGATCTTCTGTTTTGACATGAGAAAGACTGATGAGGCCATCAAGAACCTTTTCTCGAACAAAATGGCAGTCCAACTCAATGTGTTTAGTACGTTCGTGAAAAACTGGATTAGTGGCAATGTAAACAGCTGCTAAATTGTCACATTTAAGAGGAATAGGGGTAATATTTGGAACTTGAAAATCTTGCAACAATCTGCTAATCCAGGCTAATTCAACAGTAACTCTTCGCATAGATCTGAATTCTGCTTCAGTAGATGATAAGGAAACAGTACATTGCTTCTTAGATTTCCAAGAAATGGGACTTCCTCCAAAAAATACAAAGTAGCCACTAACCGATCTTCTAGTAATGGGACAAGCTGCCCAATCAGAATCACAAAAAGCTTCAAGTGTATATGTTTGATTGTTATTAAGAAACAATCCTTGAGAAAAGGTAGTATTCAGATAACTCAAAACAAGTATAGCAGCATTAGAATGTGACTGACTGGGTGTTTGATTGAATTGACTGAGATACTGCACAGAAAAAGCAATATCAGGTCGGGTATGTAACAAAAAATTGAGTTTGCCAATAAGTTGCCTGTAAACAGTGGGATCAGACAAGAGATTAGGCATATTTGGCAAAAGAGTGAGTTTTGATGGCAAAGGGGTTTTAGCAGTGAAAGAGGTTGCTTGAGGATAAGTTTGTAGCAGTTCTTTAAGAAATCGCTGCTGATGAAGAATCATACCTTGAGCAACCTTATTGAACTCAATTCCCAAAAATAGATTAATATACCCGAGTTCTTTGATTTGAAACTGATCATGAAGGAATTGTTTGAGATTTTGAATCTCAATATCATCACTTCCAGTCACTAAGATATCATCAACATATACAATCACAAGGATGAGAGAATTTGGAGACTTCTTGATGAATAATGAATAATCATTAGCAGATTTCTTATAACCCTTGGAACATAAAGCTGTTGACAATTTGGCATACCACTGTCTTGAAGCCTGTTTTAATCCATAAAGTGATTTCTTTAGCTTGCAAACAACAGCAGGAGAAGAAACCTGAAGACCTTGTGGTACTTTCATATAAACTTCTTCATGTAAATCTCCATGAAGAAAGGCATTGTTAACATCAAATTGATGTATATGCCAATCTTTCTTAACAGCAAGGGAAATAAAAGCTCTGACGGTGGTAAATTTGACTACTGGAGAAAAGGTTTCATGATAATCAACTCCATTTTCCTGAGTAAAACCCTTAGCAACAAGCCTAGCTTTATGTCTTTCAATAGACCCATCTGCTTTAAGTTTGGTTTTGTAAACCCATCTACAAGATATAGGTTTCTTTCCTTTAGGAAGTTTCTCGAAATCCCAAGTATGATTAACAGCAAGGGCATCAAGTTCTTTCTGCATAGCTTCCTCCCAATGAGGTATACCTTTTGCTTCATGATAGAAAGCAGGTTCAGGAGATAAAAAATCATCTTTAGAAGTAGATGCTGCCATGGAAAAACTATGAATATGATAAGGCTCAACATTGAGGCATCTATTGGTAACTTTATGTGAGCAAAAATGATCATTATGAAACACTGCACTAGAACAAACATAATCTTGAAGGTAACCAGGAGGTTGATGCACACGAGTAGACCTTCTCAAAATAGGATTATTGGGTGATGAAACTGAAGAAGGAGTATCATTAGATGTTAAGGGATCATTAGATGGATCATTTGTAGGAGAATTGTGACTATCAGAATGATCAATAAGATTGACAGGAAGATATGATGGAACAAAAGAAAATTGATCATTTGAAGAATTAGAACGTAAGGGGAATATATCTTCAAAAAATTTGATATCTCTGGACACAAAAATCTTATTAGTAATAAGATTAAGAACAGTATAGGCTTTTTGAGCAAAAGGATATCCAATAAAGACACATGGATCAGCTTGAGGCATGAATTTGTTTCTTCCAACAGATTGAGTAGAAACAAAGCATAAACAGCTAAATGAACGAAATTGATTTAATAGAGGAGCAGTTTGATATAGCATCTGATAGGGAGAAATGTTGTTAAGAACTTTAGAAGGTAAGCGATTGATTATATGAACAGATGCTTTAACACATTCTCCCCAGTAAGCAATTCCAATACCTGATTGAAAAATAATGCTCTTGAAACTTCTAAGATATGCTTATGTTTTCATTCCACAATGTCATTTTGCTGTGGAGTATAAGGGGTTGATTTTTGATGAATAATGCCATGAGATTGAAAAAATGATGTACCATCATGACTTGAACCCAATTCCATAGCATTGTCTGTTCGAATTTGTTTAACAGACACATTGAATTGTGTCTTGATGAGATGAATAAAGGGCTTTTATCAAGGAAAATGCATAACTTTTGAATGGAAGTAAATGAATCCATGTGAATCTACTGTAATCATCTACAATAGTAATGAAGTATTTAAAACCATCATGTGTTTGATGTTTGTATGGTCCCCAAACATCAACATGGATTAGATCAAAAGGAGCAATAGAATGTGTTTGACTTGTAGGAAAAGGTAAACGATGTTGTTTTGCTTTGGAGCATATAAGACATGATTTAATACTCAACTCATATTCATTTGAAAGTAATGAAAGATTTCGAAGAGTATCTAATGAAGCATGACCAAGACGAACATGCCATTTTAAGGCATTATTTTGATCATTAGTGTTCATTACAAAAGACTGTGAAACAGGAAAAAGAGAAGAAACAGAAAGATTGAATGACAAGCTATGTTTTGTATGTTCATGGTCAAAAACATACAAATCATTTATTCTATTGCCGAAGATCCCCAAAGCAAGATTATTCTTCAATGAGGGGTCCTGCAATAAGCACTTGTCATCAGTGAAGATAGCAAATGTATTTAACTGTTTCGTCAGTTTGGTGATAGAGATCAAATTATATTTGAAAGTAGGAACATACAATACATCATGAAGAATGATTGAATCATGAATTTGAACTTTTCCTATGTATAATACGGAAGTATTATTACCATTAGCAAGACCAATGAAATGAGGCTGAGTGAGTTTAATCATAGATGAAAACAAATGTTTGTTAGAACACATGTGATCCGAAGCACTGGTATCAATAATCCAAGAATTTTGACTATTGATAGAAAAGGCAGAATGATAGAAATTGTAACAGGAATGATCAAATGAGAAAGAAATACTTTAAGAATTCATAGCTCCGTTATAAACAGAGGTATTTACTTGACTTGAGCCGAATGAATTGAGTTGATGATTGTTGAGCATTTGCATAAGTTGCTGATATTGTTCATTGGTAATAGGTGGAGAAGAATTATGATGTTCAACAGTAACATTCTGAACAGAGCTTTTGTAGTCGTCTTTCTTCCCTTTTGTAAATTTGAAACTTGCAGGAAAGCCAATTAGACGATAACATTGAGCTTTGGTGTGTCCTGTCTTTTTGCAGTGATGACAGAACAATTGCTTCTTTGAGAACTTATTTTGATCGGTAACAATGTGATTAGTGACAACATTCATAGCTATAGCCTCTTGATTTATTACAGAAGGAGCATTGATTTCTCGTTGATGTTCCTCTTGAGTAATCAGACTATAAGCAGTAGACAATGAAGGCAATGGCTTCATCATAAGAATTTGTCCTCTGACAATCTTATATGAATCATTTAATCCCATAAGAAGCCGAATTAACCATTGATCTTCAAGGAATTTATGAATTTTCGAAGGCAGTGCCACATGAGCATTCAGGAAAATCTTGAATGACATGTAATTCGTCCCAAATTCTCATTAATTTGGTATAATAGGTTCGAAAATCATCAGAACCTTGTGAGACAGAGTAGAGATTTTGTTGAATTTGATAGATCAAGGCACCACTTGTTTGTTCGTACCTTTGATTTAGCTCTGTCCAAATTGTAGAAGCCGTTTGAAGAAATAAAACGCTGTCAACAATGTTTTTGTGTAAGGAATTGAGAAGCCAACTAATTATCATGAAATTGACACGATTCCATTGAGGATAGTCAGCAGAATCAACAAAAGGTTGAAGAATAGAGCCATCAACAAACCCTAGCTTATTCTTTGCAGATAGAGCAATCATCATTGAACGTTTCCACGCAGTAAATCCAACGCCATTGAAGATATTAGAAACAAGAATAGATCCAGGATTATCAATGAGCTAAGGTGATAAGGACTTGTGACAGGAATAGTGGATGAATCGTTTGTGTTGATAGAATTATCAGCCATTGCAGAAGAAGAAAAATTGAGAGAGAAATGAGATCAGATTCGCTCTGATACCATGTGGAGGTTTAGAAGGAGAAATTTTATATATATGAAAATACAGAGTACAAATGAAATATATATAGACTTTACAATCAGAGAATACCTAACTAATCTAACTAATTAACTGTATTTAACATACTAACTGAATTGAATAGGCAATATACTAACACTAGAGCCTAGAGGGTGGAGATTTCATTGGAAAACAAATTCTTTGTTTAATAAATAAAATTCTAATAAATATTCATGTCATCAAAATGCAATCAGTGAATACTCAAATTTAATTATTTTTTTGTTGGTTGGAGGTTTTTTATCCAAAGAAAAATGATTTGGGGTTTTAATTGGAAAAACTAAACAAGTTGGGGTTTTTTTTACGCAAAAATCTATTTAAAAATTTTACACGTCATCAAGTTGCAACCGGCTAAGCCAGTTGCAAGTCGGATTTTTTGAAATAAAAACCAAATTTACAAAGTTTTAACCGGTTGGAGGTTTTTTGTGCAATGAAAAATGATTGGAGGTTTTAATCACAAAAATATCCAACGTAGAGGTTTTATGCGCAATTTACCCTTAAAATTAAGTGATAAAGTTACATTGTTTGGAATTTTGGTAGTACCTGAATATAATGTTAATCTTTTGTCTTTACATAATCTTGTAAGAGATAGTAACATGTTTGTTGGGTTTGGTAAAAATTGTTATTATATTCAAGATTTGATAACAAAAGAGATCTTAGAGACTGGTAGTCAATGTGATGGTCTATGTATTTTCTGTCCTAAGTATCCATATAATAAACCAATATTATTAAGTGTTACGTTAACTACCCAATTAAATATGGCTTTGAAAAAGTTGTAAACTACCTTCCAAAAAGGATTTAGGAAAGTTAAATATGGCCTAATGAAAGTTATAAACACTCAACATTAATTGAAACAGATTTTTGCTTTGTATTAACATTAAATAAATTTGTTGAGCCCAAACAAATATTAGGAGGCAATTAAAAGTCAACACCGGATAGATGCCATGAATCAAGAAATGGAGGTCTTAAACAGAATTCATACTCGGGTATAGTATATTTACCAAAGGGTAGGGAGCCAGTAGGATGTAAATGGATTTACAAATTTTAAATATAAATCCTCGAAGAAATAAATCGATTTAAAGCTAGATTGGTGGCAAAAGGTTATAGTCAAAGACTCAAAGAGAGATGTTAGACTTTGTTGAAACTTTTTCCCCAGTTGTTAAAATGGTTACTATTAGATGTCTATTAAACCTCGATGTGAAACGTAATTAGCCTATGCTTCAGCTTGATGTTACAATGTGTTTGTATATGGAGATTTAAAAGAAGATGTTTATATGACTCTCTATTTGGGTTATTTTAACAAAAGCTGAAACATAGTTTGTAAACTTATAAAGTCTCTATATGAACTTATACAATCTCCACGTAAATGGTATTGAAAGTTAACTTGTGTTCTAATTGAAAACGGGTTTGTGAAAAGTGGAAAAGTGATTTTCATTATATGTCAAGTCTGTAAATTCAAATCGATATAGCCTTACTTGTTTATGTAGTTGATATAGTCATTACTGGAAACAACTTAAATAAGATAGAGAAATTTAAGAACTTTATTAGTACAAAGTTTCAACTCAATGATCTAGGAAAACTAAAATATTTCCTCGGGATTGAAATGTTAGATATTGAGAATGGTATTTGTTTGTCTCAAATAAAATATTGCTTAGATTTATTAGTTGAGTTTGGGCTCTTAGGAGCAAAACCAGTTTTGAATCCTATTGATCCTTGACTTTTTAAAGCTCAAAATGCTATGAAAGTGCCACTGATATTGCTTTAAAGAATTTTACTGAATATAAACGGTTGATAGGAAAGTTGATTTCTTTGACCCTCGTATTGCTTATGTGGTCCATCTGTTAAGTCAATTCATGCATGCTCCCATACACTCACATTTAAAATGTGCTTTAAGAGTCTTGAAGTATTTAAAAGGTGAACCAGGTAAGAGGTATAAAATTTCTTCGATTAAGTCTAGTGTGGTAGTATTAACTACTTTTGTTGATGCAGATCGAGCAAAATCTGTTATGCTTAAAAAGCCCGTGACTTGTTTTTGCTTGTTCTTAAACGATAGCGTAATATCTTGGAAAAGTAAAAAACAGTCAACTGTTTCAAGATCCCAGGTAGAAGCTGTGTATAGATCATTAGTGTATGTAACTTCTAAATTCATTTGGGTTCTAAAAATTTTCAAAAACTTTCATATAGATGTTCGTCGTCCTGTCCAAATTTACATGGACAGTAGAGCTGCAAAAATAATTGGAGCTAATCCAGTCTTTCATGAGAAATTTGAACATTTGAAATAGACTTATATTTTGTGCGTGAAAAAGTTGTTGGAATTGCGCAAGCTATGAAACTTAACTTTGTGGATAACGCTGCAGATTTGTTTACCAAAGGCTGCTAATTTCAAAACATGATTTACTGTGTGAAAAGTTAAAACTATTGAATGTATTTCACAATTAGCCTTAGGGGTGAGCAGTATTTGGTTTGTAATCGAATAAACCGAAAGTCAAACCTAACCGAATTCGAATTAGACCAAACCAAATATTAAATTCGGTTTTCGAATTGGTCTTAGACCAAATCGAATTTTAAATTAGGTTTATGGTTTGAATTATGGTTTCACTAAATGTAGACCAAACCAAACCGAATTACCGAAAAAAAATAAATATTTATTAAATATAAATTATATATATTATATATAATATAAATTTATATAATATATATTTATATATATTATATGGTTTGAATTCGGTAATTCGGTTTTCGAACCGAACCAAACCGAATTGTAATTCGGTTTTCGAATTGGTCTGGCTCCTTTTAAATTCGGTTTGGTTCGGTTTTCGAATTAGCCTAAAAATATTTTCAATTCGAAGAAACCAATTCGAGGAAACCAAAGAAACCTAAAACCGAACCGATGCTCACCCCTAATTAGCCTGAAGAAGAGTGTTTAAAAAGTTAGGATAAATAAATATTGTTATTGTTATTGTTATTTTGTGTTCAAGTTAATTGTGATATTGTTATAATATTGTTGAGGTTTCTGTTAGGCCCGACAGACTTGGCTTTGTTAGTTTGTGTGTGTTGGGCTTGGGCTCAAGATTGTGTTCATTGCGTTTCAGAGATATATAAGTTTGTTTTCAGCTAATGTTAAAAGCTAAGAAGTCCTTTTTTTTCCTTCGTTCTTCTTTGTCCAGATTCTCGTTATGGTTCATATCGTCTGGTTTAGTTTTTCTTGCAATAGTTGTAGGTTGGAAGTGATGTTCTTAATTTATTGATGAAGATTCATCGAGTGGTTTGGTGAGGTTTGTGTTATATTCTGTAGGTATTGGTCTTCGACCAGTTGTTACCTAGCGTTTGTTTAATGAAAACTATTAGTTTGGTTATATTCTTGTTGTAACATTAGTCAGGCATATTTTTTACACATGAGAATGTATATTCATTCTTTAAATCAATTATGTTTTGAGTTCAAAACAATCAAACTAAGAGTTTAGGTATTCTATCATGTCATAAACATCACCAAAATCATGATTTCCCACTTGAGTTCCATCATCAATATTTCATAAACTAACACGTACATAACTAGTAAAAATCATAAAACACTAAGGTAAAGCGAGTAAGTATTACTTATTTAAAGCCTACTTGGTGATGTGCTACTTTCTTGGTTTGACCTAGCTTCTAATTATTCTCTAGAGCCTTCAAGGTTTAAGTATATGATTGTGTGCGACACAATTCCTTGTAAAGCTTATGACGCCCTAAAGCTTATTTAGGTGTATGTGGCAACTTATATTATATGTATAAATAATGATTCTCTGTATTTACTCTTAAGCATATGAAATTGAGTTAAAGTCATACAATAAAAGCCTACTTTTTAAAAATTAACAATATGGTATGCCTACTTTTCTTTTATTACTGATATGGAATGTGTACTTTAGTTTTTCTAACTAGTACCATCATATCTGTCATAGAGCATGGTATTGTGCGGTGTTTGTGCACAATATAAAGTTTGAAAACTTTGCTAATGCTAAGTTCCATTGTGAACAACGTAAAACGAGCTTTTCTTCGTACACTTTACTAAGACATAGTTTTCTCTTTCAATATTCAATGAATAGAAATCAAGATTGGATTCTAATAAAAGGAATATACCAAGACCAATATATTCTAAATCTTGAGATGAAAATTCCTGGACATTCTCTAACATATTCTCTGTTGTTTTAACAAGTCAAAAAAGCGCACTAAAATAAATTTCACCATATTATTAATGTTCATTACTTAATATTTTTAAAATATTCTATTATTTTTATTTAACAGTTAAAACAAATATTACAGACATCGAATATTGTCGTGGATTTGTTCCAATCGATTATTCATTGGTCTTATTAAATCAAATACTGTTATATATGCACACACATACATTTGATGGCATGAGACATTTACGCTAGACATGCCAATGCATTGAATCAGCTAATCATCTAAACTGACTTGGAATTTATGTTATAGAATGGTTATGATCCAATTCGACCCATTTTAATTATTAGTTTGACTAAATATTTGCTTATTATATCACATCTTAGATTCTTGTCTTTACCCTATCTAACACACTCGCCTATGCCCATGTCGACATCACCTTATCGAACCCTTTCCCCCTACATCCTAACCACCTTTTCACATCTTAACTCTGCTGAAAGAGGTGGCAATGGTGGTGGTGCAGCAACAACAACAATGACAGTGGTGGCGGTGGCTATTAGATTTTAAATGTTTTTAATTTGTAATATGGGCAAATGACAAAAAATAGTAACAAGTTTTGACATTTTTATCATAAATAGTAACATTATTTATTTTTTATCATTTATAGTAACAACTTTTAATTTTTATCAATAATAGTAATTGGTGACCTGCAAACCTGTTTAGCAGGTCACCAACTTTTTAGTTATCAAATATAGTAATATCTTTTCAGATTTTTATCAATAATAATAACTTATCAAATTAAAACATAAATTTTTCTATTTTATTAAGTTTTCTAATATTTCATAAACACCAAAATAAACCAAATTTATATTTCAAATATTTACGGATAGATAATATTCAATTATTTATTCACAATTATATATAATATGAATGAAAAAAATACTATGAATCATTTCAATTTTCACTTTTTCCGGCTAAAAAACTGCGAATCATCCTTTTCTTATGTAACAACCTAGCTTTTGGCCAAACATGTAATATCTGATTTTGAGCTAATAATGTAATTTTAGTACATTATTTATTTTGCAATTTAATTAAGTGATGAAATTATTTAATTAAATTATATAATTGCTTCAAACTATTTAGATAACCAAATTAAAAGACATGTAAAATGCAAAAGTGTAGGGGGGTTAAATAGAATAATTATCAAAGTTGATATATATAAACCAAGTTAATGGCTTTTATTGCCATTTAACACAATTTCAATCTCTCTCTTCTCTCACTCTAAAGCTAGGCCATCTCCAATTTTTACCAAAAAGTTCATAAATTGTTTCATTGATTGAAGAATTAATTAAATAAATGTTACAAACATCATCAAAGATCATCAATCGACAACATTCAAGGTAATATTCATTTTAAATTACGAAATTTTTAGAGTTTATGTTCGGTTTTTGAGAGAAACCGAAATTTAAGAATTTGAAGTATGAATTTGAGTTGCATGTTGAAATTTCAGTAGATAATCATGTAATAGAAGTTATAGAAACAAAAATCGTGGGTTGGATCGTCCAATTAAATGAAAATCTGAATTTTTTGTAAAAAATATGTGTTCTTGGCAAAAATATTAATTTTTGGATGATTTCGAGTGAGAAATAATGTGTTAATGATAGAGAAAATTGTATAAAAACAACCCAAATATGATAATATAACATTATAGTAAGTTGCATGTTGATAAAAATGGGTTTTAGTGAATTTTGATGAAAATCCGTATGAATATGAGATAGAACACCAAGAACAAAATCTGGAAAATTATAAGTCTGGGATCCGAATTCGGATGTGAAGACCTTCCCTTACAGCGCAGTCCTCAAAGTCTAGGTCCCAATTCACGCAACACGATATCAATCATACTAAGATAGGGTAATTAAATTGCGGAATAATAAAATTACATGTACATACAAGATTAGGATTAAGTTTACATATTTCAAAATAAAGTTATAAAAGGGTAACATCTAATCTAATCATAATATCATACATTACATCAAATCTACCCAGAACCACCACAATTGTTGTCTTCCAATCAGTACCAGAAAGATTTGTTGAGTAGTGGTCTAGAAAATCTTCAAAACTTGGATCTTGAATGACCTAAGTACTAGGTCCTGCAGGTGATTTTCCTTTGGCTTTTCCTGTAAAATATTAATGCAACATCTGTAAGCAACGCTTAGTGAGTTTATAGATTTTCAATATCAACATGCGTGTCAAGCGGAGTCATTAGTCTTAGCGTGATATGTCTTGGCTGCCGCTACAGCCCTCATGATTGAGATATAGTATCATAAGATCGGATGATGTTCAAGCCACACTCACGCTTAAATCGTGGGGATCAGCCACATACTGGGCTAGCTACCAGTAAGTCAATATGGCGGAACATCGGAGGTCATAACCAATTCATAAGAACTGGTGAAATAGCCGGGTCTAGAACAATAGACCATAAGGGCTAGTCAAGCTGAATCAATCTATCAAAGGTCTGATCAATAATGGAAGCATATGTCTTAGAAGTCATGATAGCAATGAATCATAAGGCAAAGTCTGAAGCAATATTAAATGCAATATGATAAGATAATCAAATAGCTATCATGATCCACTGGGCAACACCCATCCATGGTGTGCACAGGTCTCATTCCAGCTGATAAAGTGAATGTCAATAAATCTAACAGCAGCAATATATCTCAACCGGATCTATGCATGTTCAATCTGAATATCTATAACTCACAGGTCTGGGTCTTGGTCAAACAGATATATGAATCTGCCACCTGAGTTATCTCAGGATTTTGTCAATCTGTAATCTGTCAATTCTTTTCAAATCAGAGACCCGCTTTCAAGTCTTTAAGTCTTTAAATCTTTGTTCAGATAATAACTGAACCTGTTCAAATTCATTCATGATAATATCATGTTAATTTCATCGTCTGTATCATCATCATTATCATGGAATTTCATTATTTCTTTTGGTCATTAAAATCTGTAATTCTATCTGATTCTGATAACTGATATCTTGTCAATCTTTCATTAAATTCTCATAAGTTCTCTTTTTCTTATATATATATATATATATATATATATATATATATATATATATATATATATATATATATATATATATATATATATATATATATATATATATATAAATCATTTAATTTATTGAAATGTCAAAAATTCATAGAAGTTGGATTTTCGGATCATAATTTCGGATCAGCCCGGATTGGGATCCGGATTCGGATCATCCGGATCCGGACATCCGAATTAGCATATATCCGAAATGGTACCCGAATTGGCTTCATCCGAATTAAGCATTTGACCGAATTAGGATCAATATAGGCACCGAATTCGGATCCTTCAAGATCCGAGATGTTATATCCGAAATCGGGACCATGCCAGATCCGAATTAATATCCGAATTGGGAACCGAAGTGGTGCATCATCCGAATTCGGACATATCCGAATTCGGATCCTTCATGTTCATAAATTTCCAGATTTGTTCTTGGTGTTCTTGGCTATACTCATACGGATTTTACATAATAAATCTCAAAAACACTCTTTATTAACATGCAATGTTATATAAAGTTGTATTAACATTATTTGAGTATTTTTATATAATTTCTTTGGTCAAAAACATCTTAATTTAATCAAGATCATGCCAAAAATATGAAATTTGTCAAGAACACATTTTTGTCCAAAAATTCCGATTCTTAATTAATTTTGAATGATCCAACTCATGATTTTAGTTTCTATCACTTTTATATGCATAATTTTATCATTATCTACTAAAATCCTATACATGCAACATATAAATTCTCATTTTAATTCTTTGGTTTCGGTTCTTCACCAAACCGAACCAAAATCTTAAATTCTTGAAATTTAAGTCAAGAATTACCTCAAATCTTGTAGTTCCTTGTTGATTAATTGTTGTTGTAACTCCTCCTTAACTTCAATTCCAAATTCCTTGCAAAATTTATGGATTTCTTGTTGAATTTGTTGAGATAGCCGAGAGTTAGTGAGAGATTAGAGAGAGAGAGTAAAATTGAAATTAATGATCTTAATTGATCATAATTTCGGTTTTTATATCTTATTTAATTTTAACCCACTTCTATTTTTGTATAATACATCTCTTTTATTTTACTCAATTAAATCATAAATATAATTTAAAATTATATTTCCTTAATAAATTTTCATTCTTAATCATTATTTGCAAATTACAAATAATATAGCAAGATTATATTATTATCTCAAAATTCATTATTACATAACTGATCAACAAGCTGGGTTGTTACAGAATGGGCTCCACCACGCACAAACTTCGTCCTCGAAGTTAGCTATGTTCGAACAGACTGGGATATGTTGCTTTCATGACATCTCTGGATTCCCAAGACTGATGCGAACCTTTATGGTGTTTCCACTGGACAAGCACGATCTGTATTTCTTTATTCCGAAGCTTTTTAGTCTTCGAGTCCAGAATACATTCTGGCTCTTCAACCACGCGAAGCTTCTCATCAATCTGCAAGTTAATGTGTGGTATTTTAACTTCTCTTTCGTCAGCTAAACTCTTTCTCAAATGACTAACATGGAATACAGGATGTATTCCAGCTAAGTCCGCTGGTAGATCAAGACGATAAGACTGATTCCCAATCTTTTCAACGATCTTGAACGGACCAATGAATCTCGGAACTAACTTGTTTCTTTTAATGAACCGTACCACATTCTTCATTGGGGATACTTTCAGCATCACCCAATCGTTAACTGCAAAACTGATTGATCTATGCCGATTGTCATAATATGACTTTTGCCTGCTTTGAGCTTCAAGAATATTCCTTCTAACTAGTTGAATCTTTTCATGAGTCAACTGTAGAAGGGCAGGTCCTGCTATTGGCGATTCACCTGTTTCGCGCCAACAGGTAGGAGTTCTGCACTTTCTTCCGTATAGAGCTTCAAAAGGAGCCATCTTGATTGTTGAATAATAACTGTTATTGTATGAGAATTCGACCAACAGCAAGTGGTCATCCCAGTTACCACCTGAATCAAGAATACAGGCACGAAGCATATCTTCGAGAGTTAGAATAGTACGCTCACTCTGGCCATCTGCATTTGGATGATAAGCTGTACTCATAGAGATTCGAGTACCCATTCCGTCTTGTAGAGCTTGCCAGAATCTGGATGTGAAACGACTATCACGATCAGATACAATAGACTTTGGCACACCGTGACGAGAAATAATTTCTGTGATGTACAACTGTGCCAATCTATCTAGTGAATAAGTTTCTTTCATTGGAATGAAATGTGCTGATTTCGTTAAACGATCAACGACTACCCAGATAAAGTCGTGTTGTCTTTTGGTCTTTGGCAGCTTCGTAATGAAGTCCATTGTTATATGCTCCCACTTCCATTCAGGAACTGGCAGTGGTTGCATATCCCCGAAGGGTTTCTGGTGTTCTGCCTTAACCATCTGACATACTTTGCAGCTTTCAACACATTTTCCGATGTCTTTCTTCATTCCTGGCCACCAGTAATCAGCTTTCAGATCAAAGTACATCTTTGAGCTACCAGGATGTATAGATAACTTGGACTGATGAGCTTCGGACAGAAGAGTGCTACGAATAGAACCATATTTAGGAATCCAGATTCGGTTTCCCTTGAAACAGTGAAGTCCCAAATGATTCATAGTTAGAAATTGTAGTTGCCCTTTTAGATTTTCAGAATCAATATTCTCTTCTTTTAATGCTTCAGCTTGAGCAACTCGGATGTCTTCAATAAGATCAGAAGAGAATATAACTGGAGTTAGAGCATAACAGCACTTTTCTGGATATACTTTTCTACTTAACTCATCCGCGACAACATTTGCTTTGCCGGGATGATATAAGATCTCGCAGTCATAATCCTTAATAAGCTCCAAGGACCGACGCTGCTTCATGTTCAGATCTTTTTGAGTGAAAAGGTTTTTGAGACTCTTATGATCGGTGTAGAGCTGACATCGAGTCCCATAAAGATAGTGACGCCATATCTTCAGTGCGAAGGTAACAGCAGCCAACTCAAGATCATGAGTTGGTGCACTTTTCTCATAGTCTTTTAATTGCCTTGAAGCATAGGCAATTACTTTTCCCCTTTGCATCAGAACACATCCTAAGCCAGTACCAGAGGCATCGCTATAGACAACGAAATCATCATTACCTTCTGGCAAGGCTAGGATCGGCGCTTGAATCAACTTTTGCTTCAGAATATCGAGTGCCTCTTGCTGTTTATTGGTCCAAACGAAAGGAGTATTCTTTCGTGTTAGCATTGTAAGCGGCACAGCAATCTTTGAGAAGTCCTTTATGAATCGCCGATAATAACCGGCCAATCCAAGGAAACTTCTTATCTCGGAGGCATTGCGAGGTGTTTGCCACTTCTGAACAGCCTCGACTTTCGAAGGATCAACGGAAATCCCTTCGCCAGAAACAACATGGCCAAGGAACTGGATCTATAAGAATCAAAATAGAAATTCAAATTCTGATGTGAATCATAGAATAGTTAAGGAAAACAGCTCAAGACATATATAATAGAGATTATACCTGTCTGAGCCAAAATTCACATTTAGAAAATTTTGCGTAGAGTCTTTCTTTTCTTAACAACTCTAGCAACTGTCGCAGATGAACAGAATGATCAGCCTCCGTTTTGGAGTAAATCAGAATATCGTCTATGAACACGATAACGGATTTATCCAACATTGGTCTGCACACGCGATTCATGAGATCCATGAACGCCGCTGGTGCATTCGTTAATCCAAACAGCATTACGAGAAATTCGTAATGACCGTATCTGGTACGGAAAGCTGTCTTCGGTATATCCTCATTTCTAACTTTCAACTGATGATACCCAGAACGGAGATCTATCTTTGAGAAATAACTAGCTCCTTGTAGTTGATCAAACAGATCATCAATCCTGGGCAAAGGATATTTATTCTTTATGGTGACTTTGTTCAACTCGCGGTAGTCGATGCACATACGGAAGGTTCCGTCTTTCTTTTTAACAAATAGAACTGGTGCACCCCACGGAGAAGAACTCGGTCGGATAAACCCCTTCTCTAACAGCTCTTGCAGTTGCTTAGACATTTCTTGCATTTCTGCAGGTGCAAGTCTGTATGGAGCTTTTGCAATAGGAGCCGCACCAGGAACCAAGTCAATACTAAACTCGACTTGACGTTCCGGTGGCACTCCGGAAATATCGTCTGGGAATACGTCTGGGAATTCACAGACGATAGAAATATCGGACAAAGATTTCTTTTCAGAGTTGGATTCAGATGAAACATAACAAATATAAGATTCGTGACCCTTTGATAAGTACTTATGCGCTTTTTCAACAGATATGAAACAATGTGCACCTTTCCGCTTCTCACCCTTGATCTCAAGTACTCGGCCGTCTGAAGACTTGATTCTGATGACTCGCCGGTTGCAGATAATTGTAGCCTCGTTATTCATTAGCCAATCCATGCCGATGATGACATCAAATTCTTTTAACGGAATCGGGATGAGGTCGAGATTAAATACGATATTATCAACAAGTAGTGTGCAGTTTCGATAAACGGAATCAGCCATAACGAAATTGTTACTGGCTGTCTCAATGTCTAGTATCACGGGAAGCTTTGATGGAATCTTACATAATTGTCGTGCAAAAGAGGTTGATATGAAAGAACGACTTGCGCCAGAATCAAATAGTACTCGAGCAGGAATAGAGTTAAGTAAAAACATACCCGTAACTACATCAGGTGTTTCTTTTGCTTCCTCGGCTGTTATTTGAAAAGCTCGAGTCTTTGCAGTCGGCGTTGCAGCAGAACTCTTAACTGTAGATCCCCCAGCTGATGACTGTGGCTGATAACGCCATCCACTACGACACTGGTACATAAAATGTCCTCTTTTCCCGCACTTTGCACATCCACGTCCCTGCTATGGACATTCTTCACTACTGTGACCGATCATGTTGCACGCAAAGCAAGTAACATCATCCGGATTACATAGTCCCATGTGTGATCTTCTGCATTGCTTACAGAATCGTGGTTCATTCGTTAGGGAATAAGCTTGTGCTTTCTGTTGTGAACTATGCTGAGATTGTTGGGACTGAGACTTATTCGGCCTAAAGAATCTGCCAAATCGCTGTTTCTTTGGAGGAGACGGATTCATCGGGTTAGTAGACGGAGCATAGAGCTGATCGCCGTATTCTAAATAACCTCGCTCGATTTGTCTAGCCGCTTCTACCATTTCCAAGTAACTCTTATATTTGATAGCGCTCATCGGATGCCTGTATCTTGGATTAATTCCTACACGAAATCTATTCATCTTTCTTTCCTCGGTAGCTACTTGATAGGAAGAGTAGCCGCATAGTCTTGAGAATTCGTGTTCGTATTCGTCAACTGTCTTGGTTCCCTGGGTCAGCTGCATCAGTTGTACTTCCATTTTGTCTTTTTGATCGACTGGACAGTACTTTGCATTGAACATATCAAGAAACTGCTCCCATTCTAGAGTCTGAATTATTTCCTCACCATGATTACTTCGCTGAGTTTTCCACCATGCACGGGCAGCTCCCACAAATAGTGCAGACGCATAACTCACTTTCTTCGAGTCTAAACAGTCAGAGATTCTAAAGATCTCTTCGGTATGACTAATCCAATCCATCGCCTGAATTGGATTCACTGTTCCTTCAAAATTCAATGCACCGCTAGCTTTAAAATCCTTAAATTTGCAGCCTTTTGGCTGAGCAGTTTGGGTTTCAGGATTAGATTTATCAGAATCAGATTCATTGGTATGGACTTGCTTTTCTTTTCTCTTATTTTTCTTTTCTTAGCGTCTTTTAGCTTCGGCCTCATCTCTGGCCTGAAACTGTTCTTGTATTATTTTGTTCTGTTGTTCTGAGTGTTGGGCTAGAAGTTGTTGCATCATTTCAAACATTTGTTGTGGATTCATGTTGCTGGGAATATCACCTGATCCTGATCCTGACATCTTCTACTGAAAATTAAAATCAATTAACTATCAGTTTATAGACTTAGATCTATGTACCCTTTTTCCCATCCAAATAGTCTGTACATCCTATCTCAGTTCAAACCACCTAAATGATTGATACATATGTATTGCTTCAGTTTGAGATCAAGTATACTCACGTAATACTTGATTCACTCAAACTAGTGCTCTGATACCATCCTGTGAAGACCTTCCCTTACGGGGCAGTCCTCAGAGTCTAGGTCCCACAAATAGCAATACGATATCAATCATACTAAGATAGGGTAATTAAATTGCGGAATAATAAAATTACATGTACATACAAGATTAGGATTAAGTTTACATATTTCAAAATAAAGTTATAAAAGGGTAACATCTAATCTAATCATAATATCATACATTACATCAAATCTACCCAGAACCACCACAATTGTTGTCTTCCAATCAGTACCAGAAAGATTTGTTGAGTAGTGGTCTAGAAAATCTTCAAAACTTGGATCTTGAATGACCTAAGTACTAGGTCCTGCAGGTGATTTTCCTTTGGCTTTTCCTGTAAAATATTAATGCAACATCTGTAAGCAACGCTTAGTGAGTTTATAGATTTTCAATATCAACATGCGTGTCAAGCGGAGTCATTAGTCTTAGCGTGATATGTCTTGGCTGCCGCTACAGCCCTCATGATTGAGATATAGTATCATAAGATCGGATGATGTTCAAGCCACACTCACGCTTAAATCGTGGGGATCAGCCACATACTGGGCTAGCTACCAGTAAGTCAATATGGCGGAACATCGGAGGTCATTACCAAGTTCATAAGAACTGGTGAAATAGCCGGGTCTAGAACAATAGACCATAAGGGCTAGTCAAGCTGAATCAATCTATCAAAGGTCTGATCAATAATGGAAGCATATGTCTTAGAAGTCATGATAGCAATGAATCATAAGGCAAAGTCTGAAGCAATATTAAATGCAATATGATAAGATAATCAAATAGCTATCATGATCCACTGGGCAACACCCATCCATGGTGTGCACAGGTCTCAATCCAGCTGATAAATGAATGTCAATAAATCTAACAGCAGCAATATATCTCAACCGGATCTATGCATGTTCAATCTGAATATCTATAACTCACAGGTCTGGGTCTTGGTCAAACAGATATATGAATCTGCCACCTGAGTTATCTCAGGATTTTGTCAATCTGTAATCTGTCAATTCTTTTCAAATCAGAGACCCGCTTTCAAGTCTTTAAGTCTTTAAATCTTTGTTCAGATAATAACCGAACCTGTTCAAATTCATTCATGATAATATCATGTTAATTTCATCGTCTGTATCATCATCATTATCATGGAATTTCATTATTTCTTTTGGTCATTAAAATTTTTGTAATTCTATCTGATTCTGATAACTGATATCTTGTCAATCTTTCATTAAATTCTCATAAGTTCTCTTTTTCTTATATATATATATATATATATATATATATATATATATATATATATATATATATATATATATATATATATATATATATATATATAAATCATTTAATTTATTGAAATGTCAAAAATTCATAGAAGTTGGATTTTCGGATCATAATTTCGGATCAGCCCGGATTGGGATCCGGATTCGGATCATCCGGATCCGGACATCCGAATTAGCATATATCCGAAATTGGAACCCGAATTGGCTTCATCCGAATTAAGCATTTGACCGAATTAGGATCAATATAGGCACCGAATTCGGATCCTTCAAGATCCGAGATGTTATATCCGAAATCGGGACCATGCCAGATCCGAATTAATATCCGAATTGGGAACCGAAGTGGTGCATCATCCGAATTCGGACATATCCGAATTCGGATCCTTCATGTTCATAAATTTCCAGATTTGTTCTTGGTGTTCTTGACTATACTCATACGGATTTTACATAATAAATCTCAAAAACACTCTTTATTAACATGCAATGTTATATAAAGTTGTATTAACATTATTTGAGTATTTTTATATAATTTCTTTGGTCAAAAACATCTTAATTTAATCAAGATCATGCCAAAAATATGAAATTTGTCAAGAACACATTTTTGTCCAAAAATTCCGATTCTTAATTAATTTTGAATGATCCAACTCATGATTTTAGTTTCTATCACTTTTATATGCATAATTTTATCATTATCTACTAAAATCCTATACATGCAACATATAAATTCTCATTTTAATTCTTTGGTTTCGGTTCTTCACCAAACCGAACCAAAATCTTAAATTCTTGAAATTTAAGTCAAGAATTACCTCAAATCTTGTAGTTCCTTGTTGATTAATTGTTGTTGTAACTCCTCCTTAACTTCAATTCCACCTTGCAACATTTATGGATTTCTTGTTGAATTTGTTGAGATAGCCGAGAGTTAGTGAGAGATTAGAGAGAGAGAGTAAAATTGAAATTAATGATCTTAATTGATCATAATTTCGGTTTTTATATCTTATTTAATTTTAACCCACTTCTATTTTTGTATAATACATCTCTTTTATTTTACTCAATTAAATCATAAATATAATTTAAAATTATATTTCCTTAATAAATTTTCATTCTTAATCATTATTTGCAAATTACAAATAATATAGCAAGATTATATTATTATCTCAAAATTCATTATTACATAACTGATCAACAAGCTGGGTTGTTACATCGGATATAGCACCAATTCGGATGACATTTTAGACTTTACTTAAACATCTATTTCGGATGGGTGTTGGTCCGAACTCGGATGATCTGAGTTCGGATGTTGCAATTCGGATTAGCCATTTCGGACATATTTCAGTCCCAATCCGGATGCTTGGTCCGGATGCCCATTTCGGATGCCACTTCAGATGAATCGAATCCGGATGTCTTGTTTTTGATATTTTAAATAACAATTAAAGAACATGAAATAAAGCAACATGATATATATATATATATATATATATATATATATATATATATATATATATATATATATATATATATATATATATATATATATATATATATATATGTATATATCTTTTGAGATTTCAAAAAAACAAAGAAAATGAACAAATGAATGATTGATGAGTTATCAGTTATCAGAATCAGATAAAATAAAGATTTTAAAGCTAAAAGCTAATGATATGATATGATATAATTCTGGACAGGTTCAGTTAAATTCTGAACAAAGATCTAAAGATTTAAAGATATTGAAAGCGGGTCACAGAATTGAAAAGAATTGACAGAGATCAGATAGACAAAGATTAAAGATAAAATCCTGGGATAACTCAGGTGGTGGATTTTAAATCTGCTTGATAAAGACCACAGAACCAGTGAGTTATAGATTTTCAGTTTTACATGTTAGATTCCGGTTGAGACATATTGTTGATGATAGATTAATTTGACATTCATACATGATCAACTGGATTGTGACATGTGCTCACCATGGTTCGGTGATGCCCTGTGGATCATGATAGCTATTTGATTTATCATTCCGCATGACATTGTATTTACAGTTCATTTCAGATATTGCTATGAGAATATTGCTATCATGACCTTGATGACTTATGCTTTCACTATTACTCGCACCTTTGACATATCGATTCAGCTTAGAATGATTAGCCTTGAAGGTCTATTGTTCTATACCATGCTATTTCACCAGTTCTACTGAACTTGGTACTGATACTCCGATGTTCCGCCATGTTGATTTACTGGTGTCTAACCAGTATGTGATTGATCCCCACAATTAAAGCGTGAGCGTGGCTTGAACATCATCCGACTCTATGACTACTATGTTTCAATCATGAGTGGCTGTAGCGGCAGTCAAGACATATCACGCTAGACCCATGATCCGTTTGATAATGCATGTAATCTGAAAATCTATATTCTCACTAAGCTTTGCTTACAGATGTTGTTTACACATTTTACAGGAAAAGATAAAGGAAAGTCACCTGATGGACCTAGTTCATAGGTCTTACAAAGAATCAAGTGAAGTTTTCATAGACCACTACTCAACAAACCCTTCGGTACTGATTGGCAGATGAAAATTGTGGTGGTCTGGGTAGATTGATTTGATTGTATGATGACATGAATTAGATTAGATTGTACCATTTATAAGTTTATTTTAAAAACTGTAATTCTGAACTAAAACTGTATTAAACTTATCCTAATATTTGTACTTGTAATTTGAAATTCCGCATTATAAATACTCTATCTTAGTTATGATTGGTATCGTGTTGCATGATGTGGGACCTAGAGTCTGAGGACTGCCCCGTGAGGGGTGGTCTTCACATCTTAGTTTTTTTAACAAAATAATACAAATCGTTCCATTTTTTTAGTTTTTTCCAAGCTAAATGGGTCATAGTTTTTTAATTTAAAAAAAAAATCAAAATAAGTCTCCATATTTTTCATTCATAAAACTATAAAGTATAAACCACAATAAGTCATGGTTTTTCCATTCAAAGAAAAACTAAAAAATGAATGGGTCGCAATACTTTTTCATTCGTAGTACTTTTCATTTGGAATAAAAAAATTAAAAATTGTTTTGCTTTTTAGTAAATTGTAAATGAAATTGATTACAAACCATTCAACTTTTAGCTTTCATGAATGAAAAAATACGATCCAGTCATGTTTTAGATTTTTTTTACAAAAAACTATAAATCATTTTTTATTTTTCATACAAAATAATTGCAACTCATTTATTTTTGTGTTTTTTAACAACAAAAAAACTATGAATTATTCTAGTTTATAGTTTGCCAAATGAAAAATATTGCAACCCATAAAAACGATACATAACCACTTGAAAACACTTGTTAAACAAATTTCCATAATTTAGCAGCTTATAACACAATCACGTAATATTTCTCAAAGACGGAGTGTTACAATTTTTAACAACACAAAAAAATTATAATAATTGTGATTTATAGTATTCTGCTTGAAAAATATTGCAACCAATTTTTATTTTTAGTTTTTTATATAAAAAAACTACAACCCATTTAGATCGAAAAAACTAAAAAATCAAAATAGTTCATATTATTTTGTTGGGGAAAACTAGAAAGCAAATGATTCATAGTTTTTTTTCGTTTGGAAAAAGTAAAATTGAAATGATTCGTAGTATTATTTTTTCATTCATATTATATATAATTGTGAATAAATGATCAAATATTATCTAATTGTAAATAAATATTCATAATATATATTAAAAATTTAAGGTTATGAAAAAATAAAAATTGTAAATAAATAAATATAATGAAAATAAAAAAATAGTCACTAATTATAGTAGTAATGTAATTAAATAAATTGAAACATAAATTGAGTTTATTTTGGTGTTTATGAAATCTTAGAAAAACTTAAAAAATAAAAAAAAGTTTGGTTTAATTTGATATGTTGCTGTTATTGTTAAAAATATGAAAAGATGTTATCATTTTTTATAACTAAAAAGTTGGTTTCCTGCTAAACAGGTTTCTAGATCATCAGTTACTATTATTGATAGAAAAATAAAAAGTTGTTACTATAAATGATAAAAAATAAATAATGTTACTATTAATGATAAAACTGTCAAAACTTGTTACTATTTTTGGTCATTTGCCATTTGTATTATCAAGTTATTGCATGTTTGAATGGATCGATTTAATGAACATATGGATCCGTTGTATTACTTGTTGGATCATATAAAATAAATGGATTGTAACAAATCTAAATCGACATTTGTTTCATCGACAAGCCTAAATTTCAAACCCCTTTCTTCCTTGAAAATTTATGTCTTTTCAATCATACATATTGTCAAATGATTGATCATTTGCCAAATATATAATCCCAACATACAAATTGCTAAAATTAATTTTTTTTTTTTTTAAAAAACAAAAACTAATTGACATGTATAACTCATTTGTCTAACCATCAACCCAATAACTGAAACACATAGCAAACTCAAAAGAAAAGATGAAGATAAAAAAGATATTCTAAATCATTTGTCAAATATCAAATATTTCTAACATTATAATCATGTGAATTTTTATTAAAAATTGCTAAAAACAAAAAGTTTTCCCCTTACCAATTATATGCAACTAACAAAAGTTGTCATTTGTGGGATCTCTCTCACACAATATATAACTTTAATTTCTATGCCATCACAATTTTTTTTCCTCCTAACGAATTATTAGCTGACACTTGGCAATAGAATTATTAGCTGACACTTGGCTGCATGATGGGGAAGAAGGCCCAGTTTTTAATGGGCCCAGGCCCTGCTTCTTTGCCAAGAACCTTTTCACTGGCCCACCAATTAGAATCTGCTCCATCTGTGCTATCAAAGTTGAATTCTTTAACAGATCCAAGGGTGGTTGTTGATCTATGACCGCTTGCCACGTCATCAGAACAAGAATCTCGGCCGCTTGCCACGTCAGCCGTAAGTTTCCGTTCAACACATCTGACGACTTCTTCCGGCGTGATCTCAAATGAGACCCTATGATTAGTAATATGCTGCTCGTCGTTCGAGAAATTGGTGAGCGGGCCCACATCCGAGTTTTGACGGTCGAGTACGGATTGGGGACCGGCAGGGTTCGGTGTCGTCGTGCCAGATTCTATTTGCGATTGGCATCCTCGAGGCCACAGCTTTGCGCTGGTAGGGTTGCAGAGGAAGGGGGGACCTATATGAGGGAATTCTCCATCCGGGAATGGCGAGCAGGTGCCAGAGTTGGTGACAACCGAACCGGGTGATACGAGTTGGCCCATCGGGCTCCCTGGATATAGCTGATACGATTGGAATTCTTGTTGGTATGATGAAAACTTCCGATCCACTTCACCATTTTGGTTAGCAGAACCTAGAAACCGAGCAAAGGGCACTTCAGGCGATGAAGGTGTGGTCAGATGAACAGATTCCGGAGGAGGTGTAAAGGGAGCCGTGGATGGCTCGGTGGTATAAGTCGAGAACACTGGAGGTGAAACCAATTGTGTTTCGTGTGCGTAAGGCCCCACAGCAAACATGTTACTCGGGTCAGTTGGTGAATACATGCCGGATGATGCAGCAGTGAAGGAGAGCAAGCCACCAGGTGACTGAGTGGCAGATGGTGGTCCCGATTGAAGAAAAGATGCCGGAGAGGATGGAGGAGCAATAAACGGAAGGGCCACTGACGATGGTTGAGATGGGTTTTCGATAGTTGGAGCCTCGGTTCTTGACGAACTAGGTTCAGGAACAAGAACAGCATGCCCGATCTTCTTGTTTTGCTTCTGAGATCCAAAACACGATGAAATATTCCAAAAGCTTCCCCATCTTCGCTTCTGTATAAACGCAACAATTACACAATAAACCCACAATTAACGATCAAAGTATGGTACGTTATAGGAAACAACAATCAAAACCAGTGAAGTTTTAATCCTAGCTATGAATATAGTCTCTTCACAAAATGCATCGTGCTCGCCCGTAGAACCTACAGAACCCAAGATATGATCCATGGGCGGATTTAGTATATAAATACTGGTGTCAGATAATTTTTGTCAGCAATATGTAATAAATTAGATAATTTTCGTAAAATCTACATAATATACGTAATTGACACCTATTATTTTCATATTTTGACAAATGATGAAAAAATTCTACATCCACCCCTGATACGATCACATTCTCTAGCCCAAAAGGCCATGGTGCATCAGGGTGGGTTCCCCATCGACGAGTCTTGGAACAGCTCATAAGTAGTAACGGTTTTCCATCGACTCTTATTTATTCTAATTACGAAAACACTTTCTTTGCATATCGAGTGTTAACCGCCATATAACCCTAACAAGAGGCACAACAAGCTGTAGGTTCCTAACCGAATCCTTTTCGTTAGGCAGTACAGAAATTGAAGAAATGTAACATTTTGTGATAAGTATCATCAAACTGATCATGAGATTAATTAATGTAGTATATATCCATTTTTCTAAAATAAAAGCTTCTATGATTAGTCTTGTAATTACCCAATTTTGTAGGCATATGAAGAAAATTCAAAATTACATGATGAATGAATCAAGAACCCTAACATCAATTCCAACAAAATTACTCCAAATTTACAATAATCAGCTCTATAATTACACATAACCTTTCCAATTAAAAAAAAAAAACACAAATCGTCATCATTGCATTCACTAATTAATCCAACCATGCACAAACAAAATAATCATAAATACACATTCAAATCAAACAAAAATCATGGAATCTGATCAGTGATTGATTAAACGATGAACCTCAGATCTTAAAAAATCCATGAAATCAAATATCGCACCAAACGATTTCATACAAACACAAAACTCATGGCATAATCAATTCAAATCATCAAATTCAAATCAGCAAAAGGGGATTCAAAAAATTCCACCTGAACTGAAGATGAAGAAGAAGAAGAAGATTGAGGTCCTCCTCTGTTCTCCGCCGATGCAATCGCCGTGGCGGCAGCGTTGATCGTCTCTATAGTATTATTATTCACACCACCTCTCATCTTCAAAACAAAAATCGCACACTTTTTCTTCACAATTTGATGCTCCGTAAGTATGTTGTATATATGCGCGTGTATCGCATTTGGGGTCAAACACGGCAACGACTCGAGAGATTTTGTTATTGGGAATATAAACTGAAAAAGTCTAAAAGGTAGTATTTATGATTTTATAGGGGGGTTAATTGTAATATTTGAATCAATTACGAAAATACCCCTCGTGGAGTCGTGGTGCACTTATGATAAGTTAATAGGGCTACATGAATTTCACTTGTCATTTTTAACAACCTTTTATAAAAAATTTACATTTTGGTCCTAATTATATATGTCTTAGGTAGGGATTTGGTAGGGGTGATTTCGGTCTAAGAATGAAATCGAAAATTTTATGGAAGCATATACTACTAGGATGAACAACCAAACATATTATGAATTTTGGATTTGATGGTTTATATACTTAGCATAGTTTGTTTTAGCTAAAATCAAAAACTGGGTATCGAACCGATGATCCTGATTCCTGAATTTGGTTAGAATCGAAGAACCAACTAAACTGATGATCTTGTTTTAGTATTGGTTCAACACGGTCCTAGTTTCATATCAGTTTAGTTTCAAGAAATATGTTATAAATCTCACACATACGTTATGGGGCTGGATAAAAAAAATTGTAAATCATACTAGAATTGGTAACATTCGTTTTGGTTCTCAATTTTAATTATTTTAAAGTTTCGAGTAAATTACAAAACTAGTCCCTGTGGTTTATATGAAATTATGAAAATAGTCTCTCAACTTTAAAAATTGCAGAAATAGTCACTCAAAACATTGTTTACTTACGATTTCAATCATTTGACCGTTAGTCGACTATTAATTTTTCTATAATGACAATTTTACCCTTTCTATAGTTATAACTAATATATTGGTCTTGAAAATTAGTTTTTGCGTTGTTATCTTTTTTAAATATGCTTATTAACTTTTAGATATTAAAAAAACTAAATATATTTATTTTATTTAATAAAATTTAATTTAATTTATTAATTTTTATTTTTTTATTAGTGTTTGGGTTTTACAAATGAGTTAATATTAAAAAATGGGTTGAATGTCATTATGACCATCCAACTTTAGATTCTTTTCGACTTAGCCATCTTGTCTCGATTTAACCACTAAACTATTTTTCGTATACATATTTAGCCACTGAACTTTCTTTTTACTGATTTAACCACTGAAAATTGTCCCAATTTGACCACTAAACTATCATATTTTGTATCTATTTAGCCATTAGTTTTAGGGTTATTATCGAAAAAACCATCCGAACTTTTATGATTTTTTCGGTTTAACCACTCAAATTTTTTTTTCCAACCGATCAAAACACTAACCTTTTTGTTTTTTTATTGGTTTGATCAATTTACCTGTTATCACAGCTGATTTGGTGACGTGACAATTACTTGACGTTTTTAATCATTGAAAAAACCACTCGAACTTTCAAGATTTTTTTGGTTTGACCACCATCCTCTTAAACTAAAACTTAAAACTCCGAAAACCGATAATTCAATGAAATCAAACATATCTTTTCATATTTTTATCAATAACAATAACAGTAATATAGCAAATTAAAATCAATTCATTTTTATTTTTAAGTTTTTCAAGATTTTATAAACACAAAAAAAAAAAAAAAACTCAATTTAAGTTTCAAAATTGCTTATGAAAGTTTATAATAAAATTTTAGTTTTTATTTTTCTATTTTTATTTATATTTTAAAATTTTATTCAATTATATTATTACTATCGTTAGTGATTACTATTTAATTTATAAAATTTATTTTTGCGATCCTTTAAAACATTCAAACCCTAACAAAGAACAAGAAGAATAAATCAGAATCACATCAAATGGATTTCAACAGGTGAAAATTGAATTTAAAAAATACCAATTTAAACATTACTTGATAGGAATCTTATTTGAAACAATAATCAGTTAACATAATAGTCAACAAACTTGATGAACACTACAAAACCTGAAAGAATCAAAATGATAAAAATCTGTTTGGATTAACACAATGATGATGAAGAACTGATAAACTAGAAGAGGATGATAATGAAGAAGCAGAAAAGATCAATGAAACATTGTTGGTGATAAAACCAATATGATGATGAAAAAAGAGAAACAGTTTTCTTGAAATTAATATTTATTTTAATCATTTGATGTTATGAGCAATATAATAATAGAAATTACAAAAATCTGAACATCAATTAAATTAGAGATTAGATCACGAAAAACTAATAGAGTGGTTAAATAAAAAAATTATGAAAGTTCGAATGGTTTTTCTGATAATAACTCTAATTCATAACAACAATTGACCGGTCAAACAGGTTACCGGTCAAAAATGAACGGCTAAACCAATATATTGAAAGTATATTGATTAAACTAATAGAAAATAAAAAGTGTAGTGATTTGATCGGCTAGGAAAAATATTGAACGGTTAATCTGAAAAAATCATAAAAGTTCGGATGGTTTTTTCGATAATAAACCCTTAGTTTTAATCATTTCCCCCAAAATAAAACATTAAACAAAAGTTTAATGGTTAAATCAGAACAAAAAATATTTTAGTGACTAAATGAGACAAATCTGAAAATTGGATGGTCAAAATGGTACTTACCCCTATAAAAAATTATACGAACTTTTTTATTTTTCTCGATTTAACCACTAATTTGATTTTAAACAAAACGTTGACATTTTCAATTTTTTATTAATTTAATTCTTAAACTTTTATTTTTACTTGTTTAGTTGCTCAATTTTTGCTGTCGGTTTGATCAGTCAAACAAAACTTACGTTGGTTTCAAAATTTTCCTATTACTTAATTTTAATTTTCAAGTAGTTAACTATGATTTTATTATTAATATTATTATTACCATCATCATCATCATCATCATCATCATCATCATCATTGTTATTGTTATCATCATTGTTATAATATATACACATGCACACAAATATCTCACCAGCCATATCAACAAACTTATTTTATATATATATATATATATATATATATATATATATATATATATATATATATATATATATATATATATATATATATTGCGGAGCAGAGAGAAAAATGCTCACGTGGCGCAATATTAGTGGCAAAAATTCCAAAAATTAATGTTTATTTGACGCAATATAGTTGGTTAAAATTCAGATAATTATGGCTACTGATTTGACGCAATATAATTGGTTAACATTTCCAAAAATAATGGGATTCCCCCCACTATTTTTAGCTAGATGAGATTCCACATAATTATCAAGATTTTTCTATATATTTTAATGTTTCTGCAATTAAAATATGTAGATTTTCCGGAAAGAAATAAAAAATGACAATAAAATTTCAAATTTTCACTGTTGGAAATAGTTGTAATTTGGTTTATCAAGTTAAATAAAAATAACAAATCAGATTTAATTCGCTAGAAAATTTCACATTTGCACTGCTGGAAATAGATGCAATCTGATTTATCAAGTTAGATAAAAATAAGAAATCAAATTTAATCGGCTATAGTATAACTGAAATATTAAGATATGCAGAAAAACACTGGATAATATCATAACTGAATATGCAGGAAAAAGAATTCAAACTTGAATAATAAATATTCCCAGCTACATATTTATCAAGTTATCAATTCTTTATATAATTTGAAACCTAATAATTATTAGATGTTTATATAACGAGTTAAATGTAACCAACTATGAGATAAAACATGTTTTATTGAAGTTACGTACTAATATATATATATATATATACATATATATATATATATATATATATATGTATAGATTGAGGTTCAATTGAGAACTTTTATGCATCGGGGCACCTCGAGGCACTTTTGTGCATCGGATAATCCACCAAGGGTGCACAAAGGGCATTTAGGGAAAACTAAAGACATGATAATTAATTTATTTCTAAAAATCATTAAATGATAATTAGGAGTTACATTTTGAATTAAAATCTCATATTAACTACATTCCTCATTTTCTACCTCATCTCTCTCTCTCTCTCTCTCTCTCTCTCTCTCTCTCTCTCTCTCTCTCTCTCTCTCTCCCTTTCTCTCTAATCGTGTTCTTCATGATTTTTTTAGTGATGATAATTCGAAGACGAAGAATAACGATGAACAACGATGATGATCAACATGAACAAGAGAGGTAACCGATGATAATTATGAAGAACATGATGCATAGATGGATGATGACGATGAATAATGATAATGCATAGATGGATGATGAACAATGACAATGCATAGATGGATGATGAACGATGAACAATGAAAAATGATGATGCATAAATGGACGATGAACAATGACGATGCATAGATGAATGATGAACAAGTTGAACATCATGCATAGCTCAATGAAGAATATGAACGACAAACACGATACATAAAAGAATGATGAACAAGTTGAACACGATGCATAAATGAATTTTTGTATTTTTTTTTGTTAAATGCGTCTTTTTTTAACATGATGCATAGATAAACAAGATTAACGATGAAATGCATCAATATCCATCATCTTTTTTTGAATTTGTGTAATTTTTATTAAATTTGGGAATGTATCAATTGAATTTATTTGGCATTTATTATTTGATTATTTGTTGAAATATTAAATTTAATGAGGTATGCACATTCCCCAAAATGCCCTTTCTTGTTTGTTCCTATAATGCACAAGTTGCATAAAATTGTCCAACTATTTACCCTTTTGCCATTAATCTAATCCATACAATTTTTTGATCTAATGGTTGATATGGGTTCCTTTGTACCTCGATGCATAAAAGTTCTCAATTGAACCTCCCTCTCTCTCTCTCTCTCTCTCTATATATATATATATATATATATATATATATATATATATATATATATATATATAACACCCCGAATTCTCACACAAATGCCACGTCAATACAATACACAGGTGGCAATAACGCAATCATCTCATAATGCACATGTCACAGGATTAGCGGAAAACACTGATAATTTAAAACTTTAATACAAAGTTAACACGTCTCAAGTCACATAGCTAACGCGTTACTGATCAGTTACAAAATACAGATAACAGTTCTGATCTCTAACATCAAAATACAGTCAGCATACACAACTCTAAACTGCCCCGATCTCTACTTGGATTGCTGCAACTGTGACTGCGACCCCACGGTATGGCTGCCTGAGACACGAAAGACTCGAAAACATAAGCTGGACAGCTCGTGAGTACGCGAGGGTTAGACACTGCAGGTAAGCACATATAACATACACAACACATATATCTCATCACACATATGCAACTCTATGCATAACACATTTCTCTGCTCAAAAGGGGACGCCGTTCCCCAGCTAACAGGCCGCACACAGCAGCGGTTAGCTACTCAATAGGCAGAGGAGCGACCTGGCAATATCACTGCCGTATATATACAGTCTCATATCTCATGACTGGTCAGGGACAGTCAGCCTGCGCGATCACATATCGCGGACACCTGCAATTCAAACACACATAGCACGTATAGGGTAGAGAAACTCATACCTGCGCGCTATCACAGTCTCATTCACATATATATCACAATCACATAGATGACTCGAAAGAATGCACGTGCGTTTGAAAGAAACTCGAGTACTCACCGACTACCCGAAACTCGCTTGGAAATCCGAAACTCTAATGCGGCTCGGCACGTGATCGGCTAGAACCTGTAAACACCACGGACTCCACATATTAACGCAAGCTCAATAGCCACACCACTCAAATCAAACATAACTATCGCAATCAATTTAAACCCGAAACATATTCCCGAACGGATAACCGATCCCCGAAACTCTTTTACGGGATTCCTATCGAGACCCAAAATCCCAAGAAATTCAATCCGACAATATCCCGAAGGAATTCGACACACTAGCCACCCCAAACCTCTCCAATTGAATCAAATCGGATTTCCCCAGCAGGCTGCGGCTCGCGCCGCTAAGCCCCCTGCACTCGCGCCGCGCCCAATTCCTTCTGCGCGTCGCGCCGCGGCCCCCAGCGCGTCGCGCCGCGACCATGCGCCTGCACTCATCTTTGCTCTTCGACCTCCATAGCCGAACCAGGGGCCATACCCCTTCTCAAACACAATTTCCAGCTCAAAACACATATACAAACACTACACAACAGTCCATAACACTTCCAGAGACCAACTTATGAATTTCACAATATAAAACACAATTCAAATCCTCAAATAAAGCTAGCTCACCTTGATGGTCTTCAAGCACACAAAAGAAGAAGGGAGATGATGAAGGACACAAATTCCAGCACCCAATTTCCTACTTTGATTTCCTTCTCTGCTGAAGTTTCACACCAAAACACACACACACCTTTTAGGTTTTCTTTTCTCAAGGATGGATAAGGGAAAGGAAAAGAAAGCTCACACATATATACGTCTTTATCCATATCCGGCTCCGAACCCATTAACCCGGACCCGATATCACTTTTTCACAATTTATATCAATAGGACCCAAATAAATTCCACGATCTCAAAGATAATAATAATCCACTAATTATTAGCTCGGAGACACGTATCACTCAATCTTGACACGTTAAATCCACGAAACCGAATTTAATTGGAACAACGCAATGATAATAAATAAATGAGCCAATAAATTAATTCCACGTACCAGGCTCAAATCCGGGATGTTACAAATCCTCTCCTCTTAAAAAGATTCCGTCCCGGAATCTAACTCGGATTCTGGAACAGCTGCGGATAACGGCTCCTCATCTCGGCCTCGGGCTCCCAGGTGGCACTAGTACCCTTATGATGCCTCGACTGAATGAGTACTAGTGCAATCTCTTTGTTCCGCAACTTCTTCACTTTCCGATCAGTAATCGCCTCAGGCTGCTCGACATATCTCAAATGATCGTCCACGGTAATCTCTGATAACGGCACAAACTGATCATCCTTGGCCAGACACTTCCTCAGATGACTCACATGGAACGTATCGTGGACTCCGGCCAACTCGGGAGGCAACCTCAACCTATAAGCCTGATCTCGGACTCTGGCGATGATCTCGAACGGACCGATGTATCGCGGACTCAGCTTACCTCGATGTCTGAATCTAATAACTCCTTTCCACGGCGATACTTTCAGCATTACACGGTCCCCGACACTGAACTCGAGCTCAGTCAGACGACGATCGGCATAACTCTTCTGCTAGCTCTGAGCTACTCTCATATGCTCTCGGATGACTGCCACCTTGTCGCTCGTCTCCTATAACAATTCAGGCCCACTGATAGGTCGCTCGCCGACCTCGCCCCAACACACCGGGGTTAGGCACTTACGCCCATACAGTGCCTCAAACGGAGCCATCTTAATGGAGGAATAGCTGTTGTTGTACGCAAACTCGACTAACGGCAAGTGAACGTCCCAACTACCACTAAAATCGATCGCACAAGCTCGGAGCATATCCTCGAGAGTCTGATTCGTCCGCTCTGTCTGCCCATCTGTCTGAGGTCTGTACGCTGTACTCAACTGAACTCTCGTCCCCAGCTCGCGCTGAAAGCTCTGCCAGAACCTCGAAGTAAACCGTGTATCTCTATCGGACGTAATCGACATAGGAACGCCATGCCTCGAGACTATCTCACTGATGTATAACCGGGCCAACTGATCCATAGCGATGGTGCCCCGAACCGCTAGAAAATGAGCACTCTTCGTTAAGCGATCCACTATCACCCAGATCATATCATTACCTCGAACGGTGCGCGGAAGTCTAACGATGAAGTCCATCGTGATATGATATCACTTCCACTCAGGGATCTCTAAAGGCTGCAATTGCCCGTGAGGCTTTTGATGCTCGGCCTTAACTCGTAGACAAGTCATGCACTCCTCGACATATCGGCCCACGTCTCTCTTCATCCCTGGCCACCAATAAAACTCGCGCAAATCTCTATACATTTTGGTGCTCCCGGGGTGGATAGACAATCTCGAACGATGCGACTCGTCTAAAATCAACTGCCGCAGATTACCGACTCTCGGAACCCAGACTCGGTCACGAAATGCCCACAAACCTCTACTATCTCTACTCAATACCTCAAGCTGTCCCGCAAGCCGCTCTCTTTTCACATTCTCCGCCCGCAAACCCTTTAACTGAGCATGCCTCAGACTCTCCACAAGAGTCGACGTGACCTCGAGCCTCGCTGCTCGGGAAACTACCGTCTGGCCGCACGCCTTACGGCTCAACGCATCGGCCACCACATTGGCCCTACCAGGATGGTACTGAATCTCGCAGTCATAATCTTTCAGTAACTCGAGGCTGCGTCGCTGTCTCATATTCAACTCTTTCTGACTGAACAAATACTGAAGACTCTTATGATCTGTATACACTACAAACCGCGAACCGTACAGATAATGACGCCATATCTTCAGAGCGAACACTATCGCATCTAACTCAAGGTCGTGCACGGTATGATTCTCCTCGTAGGTCTTCAGCTGTCGCGACGCATACGCAATCACCTTGCCTCGCTGCATCAGAACGCAACCCAAACCGGTACCTGACGCGTCACAGTAGACTACGAAATCCTCTGTACCCTCGGGCAATGCTAACACTGGAGCCTGACATAACCGGGACTTCAGCTCCCTGAAGGCCGACTCCTGCTCATCGGACCACACAAAAGGAACGGACTGCCGTGTCAATCTCGTCAACGGCCTGGCAATCCTCGAGAAGTCCTGAATGAAGCGGCGATAATACCCGGCTAGGCCCAAAAAGCTACGAATCTCAGGCACGGTCTTCGGCGGCTCCCAACTCATAACGGCCTCAATCTTCGCCGGATCCACTGAAATACCTTCGGCGCTCACGACATGCCCCAGAAACTGAACATCGCGCAACCAGAACTCGCACTTGGAGAACTTCGCATAAAGTCGCTCCGCTCGCAGCACAGATAAAACCTCTCGCAAGTGCTGCTTGTGGTCCTCGGCACTCCTCGAGTAGATCAAGATGTCATCGATAAAGATAATCACGAATCGATCCAACATAGCTCTACACACCCTGTTCATCAGATCCATGAATGCCGCGGGTGCGTTAGTCAGTCCGAAAGGCATGACTAGGAACTCGTAATGACCGTATCGCATCCGAAACGCAGTCTTCGGTACATCCTCATCTCTGACTCTCAGCTGATGATATCCTGATCTCAAATCTATCTTTGAGAAAAAGCTCGAACCCTGCAACTGGTCGAACAGATCGTCGATACGTGGAAGCGGATAACGGTTCTTCACCGTCACTTTGTTCAACTCTCGATAGTCAATACACATCCGCATAGAACCGTCCTTCTTCTTCACAAATAGCACGGGAGCTCCCCACGGGGATGAACTCGGACGGATGAATCCACGATCTAACAACTCCTGAAGCTGCGACGTCATCTCTCTCATCTCAGTAGGTGCCAGCCTATAAGGCGTCTTCGCAATAGGCACCGCTCCAGGGATAAGGTCAATACGAAACTCGACCTGACGATCTGGCGGTAACCCAGGCAACTCCTCTGGGAATACCTCAGGGAACTCTCTAATTACAGGTATATCCGCTAGGGTCTTCTTCTCTATTCTGGCGTCAACAACATAAGCCAGAAAAGTCTCACATCCCTTCGCAACATACCTCTGAGCTCGGGCCATCGAAACAATACCTATCTCGCCTCGGCGCCTCTCGCCATACACTGTCACCGTCTCATTGTCTGCAATGGGTATCCGGATCATCTTCTTCGCACACAGAATATCGGCCTGCCTGGCTGTCATCCAGTCCATACCCACTATCACATCGAAACTGCAGATCTCTATCGGCAGTAAATCAATCAGAAACCGGTGAGCATCTATCTCAAGGACACAATCTCTGAATACCCGACTCACTAACGCAGTACTACCGTCTACTCTCTCAACAACTAACGGCACAGATAAAACAGTAGCAGGCACAGAAAAGTAGGCACAAAACACAACAGACACATACGAGCGATCCGCTCCAGAATCAAATAAAACACGAGCACTAAGCCCGTTCAGAACATACGTACCGGAAACAACATCGGTGGACTCGCGGGCCTCCTCTGCTGTGGCCTGAAATACTCTACCCCTGCCTCTGGGCGCTGACTCTCGACGGCTCGACGATGACGGCTCGGCTCTAGCACCGCTGGTACTCGCTCCCTGTACCGCAGGCGGTGCATCTGGACAGTCTCTAACTACATGACCTGGCCTCCCACAGCGGAAGCACAGGGAATCCCTCGAAGTACAGGTAAATGATGTGTGGCCATACTGACCACAACGGTAACAACGGGGCTGCTCTGACGTACACGGACCGGAATGGCGACGGCGACACCTCGGACAGTCTCTCTCTCCAGCTGAACTGTCTGCTCGGCTCCCTGACGGCTGGGACCCTTGCCCCACGCTGCTCTGGCTCTGACTGGGAGCACTGTAATGGGAAGTCTGCCCCTGACTCTGACTGGCCGCCCCTGGTCCCTGATACTGCCCAGACCTTCTGGACCTACGGTCTCTGCCCTTATCTCTGTCTCGGCGAAATCCCGAACCCTGCCCCTGAACCTGCTGCTGCTCAGGCTGCCTCTCTCTCTGGAAGTCCTGGGGCTCTCGATAATAGCTACGGGACTGCTCGGACGTCTCTGTCCTCTGTCTCTGGGTCGGAGGCTGACCCCTCTGCCTCTCGATCTCTCTCTCTCTGACACGAGCCAACTCTAAGGCTCTCGCAAACGTCGGAGTGTCGTGAAGCCCAACGAACTCCCGGATATCCGATCTCAAACCGTCGATAAAGGCATCAGCCTTACGAACCTCGGAATCCACGTGCTGGGGCGCAAACTGAGCATACTCATTAATCTGTCTACATACTGTTGGACTGACATGCTGCCCTGCTGAAGATGTAGAAAACGACGCTCCATCTCCCGGCGCTCATCCCGGGGAATATACTGAAGCTCAAAGATAGCACGGAACTGATCCCATGTCATAGCATACGCTGTAGCTGTAGTCATGGATGACTCAATGGACTTCCACCACTGTGAAGCCCCTCCCTTCAGCTGATAAGCCGCATAGCCGACCATATCACGAGGGTCGACATGGGCAACTCGAAATGCTGCCTCTATCTCTCTCTCCCAAGCCATAGCCGCGCCCGGCTCACCACCGCCTCGGAACTGAGGTGGGGCTCCCGCCATAAAGTCCTTAAAGGACCCACCTCGCACAGAAGAAGAAGATGCCCCAACCACTGTCTCAGCACTAGTAACCGGCGGCGGATCAGCTCTCTATCGCTGCTGATCTCTCTCTCTATCCCTCTCTCTGTAGAACTCGGTCAATACTGATAACATCTCTGACCGGCGGACATACTCGTCTCCCGCTGGTCTCTCTGGCCCTGAACCCTCTCCACGATCTGCCATAATAACCTGCACATATCACAAAGGTAAGATAACAGATCGATCACCCAGCGTTATACAATAAGCTAGGTCAGTTAATTCCGCTAAACTCAGTCTCAGGGAAGAATCCCACAGATCTGAACACGGTAAGAGCACAAGCATCCACTGATACTCAATACTGAAACCACAAGCTCTGATACCAAGCTGTAACACCCAGAATTCTCACACAAATGCCACGTCAATACAATACACAGGTGGCAATAACGCAATCATCTCATAATGCACATGTCACAGGATTAGCGGAAAACACTGATAATTTAAAACTTTAATACAAAGTTAACACGTCTCAAGTCACATAGCTAACGCGTTACTGATCAGTTACAAAATACAGATAACAGTTCTGATCTCTAACATCAAAATACAGTCAGCATACACAACTCTAAACTGCCTCGATCTCTACTTGGATTGCTGCAACTGTGACTGCGACCCCACGGTATGGCTGCCTGAGACACGAAAGACTCGAAAACATAAGCTGGACAGCTCATGAGTACGCGAGGGTTAGACACTGCAGGTAAGCACATATAACATACGCAACACATATATCTCATCACACATATGCAACTCTATGCATAACACATATCTCTACTCAAAAGGGGACGCCGTTCCCCAGCTAACAGGCCGCACACAGCAGCGGTTAGCTACTCAATAGGCACAGGAGCGACCTGGCAATATCACTGCCGTATATATACAGTCTCATATCTCATGACTGGTCAGGGACAGTCAGCCTGCGCGATCACATATCGCGGACACCTGCAATTCAAACACACATAACACGTATAGGGTAGAGAAACTCATACCTGCGCGCTATCACAGTCTCATTCACATATATATCACAATCACATAGATGACTCGAAAGAATGCATGTGCGTTTGAAAGAAACTCGAGTACTCACCGACTACCCGAAACTCGCTTGGAAATCCGAAACTCTTATGCGGCTCGGCACGTGATCGGCTAGAACCTGTAAACACCACGGACTCCACATATTAACGCAAGCTCAATAGCCACACAACTCAAATCAAACATAACTATCGCAATCAATTTAAACCCGAAACATATTCCCGAACGGATAACCGATCCCCGAAACTCTTTTACGGGATTCCTATCGAGACCCAAAATCCCAAGAAATTCAATCCGGCAATATCCCGAAGGAATTCGACACACTAGCCACCCCAAACCTCTCCAATTGAATCAAATCGGATTTCCCCAGCAGGCTGCGGCTCGCGCCGCTAAGCCCCCTGCACTCGCGCCGCGCCCAATTCCTTCTGCGCGTCGCGCCGCGGCCCCCTGCGCGTCGCGCCGCGACCATGCGCCTGCACTCATCTTTGCTCTTCGACCTCCATAGCCGAACCAGGGGCCATACCCCTTCTCAAACACAATTTCCAGCTCAAAACACATATACAAACACTACACAACAGTCCATAACACTTCCAGAGACCAACTTATGAATTTCACAATATAAAACACAATTCAAATCCTCAAATTAAGCTAGCTCACCTTGATGGTCTTCAAGCACACAAAAGAAGAAGGGAGATGATGAAGGACACAAATTTCAGCACCCAATTTCCTACTTTGATTTCCTTCTCTGCTGAAGTTTCACACCAAAACACACACACACCTTTTAGGTTTTCTTTTCTCAAGGATGGATAAGGGAAAGGAAAAGAAAGCTCACACATATATACGTCTTTATCCATATCCGGCTGCGAACCCATTAACCCGGACCCGATATCACTTTTTCACAATTTATATCATTAGGACCCAAATAAATTCCACGATCTCAAAGATAATAATAATCCACTAATTATTAGCTCGGAGACACGTATCACTCAATCTTGACACGTTAAATCCACGAAACGGAATTTAATTGGAACAACGCAATAATAATAAATAAATGAGCCAATAAATTAATTCCACGTACCAGGCTCAAATCCGGGATGTTACAATATATATATATATATATATATATATATATATATATATATATATATATATATATATATATATATATATATATATATATATATATATATATATATATATATATATATATATATATATATATATATATATATATGGTTGGGTTCCGGTAAGAACCCTTGTTACCGTGAGAACGTGAGAACCACTCCAAAATGCACAAATTTGTACATCAAATGCACAAATTTTAAAATTAAAAGTTTTACTTAAAATCATTATTAGTCTTAAATATTAATAAATATCATAATTTAACACTAAAATTACATTCATTAAATTATAAACTAAATGCACAAATTTGAACATCAAACGCACAAATTTTCTTAAATGCACAATTCGTACATAAAATGGATAAATTATAGCATGAGATGCGTAAATTTTTACATGAAATGCATAAATATATCGAAAACATTTAATTTTAGTATCAAATGCACAATTTTATACAGTGGATGCACAATTTTTAGAGTGGTTCTCACGTTCTCACGGTAATGAGGGGTTCTCATGTGAACCCAATCCTATATATATATATATATATATATATATATATATATATATATATATATATATATATATGTATGTATAGACACACACACACACATACATACATACACACAAAGTCAGTAGGCATAATCAATATTGATAAAAAAAACTGCATACCGTTTCAAGATGAACTTCACGTATGCTAATCAACCAGATGAAGAGTCGAAGACGTTTTCAGTGTAATACACGGGTTAATAAACTAGTGTATAATAAAGAAGAGAATCAGATGTCACGTATCATCTGCACTTCTCACCAGAAAAGATAAATAGGGATGGGTTCAATGTAGAAATCGATGCATCACGTGGGAATTTGATGCATCACGTGGAAATAATGATGCGTCACGGGGGAATTATAATGCATTTGTGGTGGTGCATTAAGGTTCTTCAAGGTTCTTCGATGCATAGAGGTTCTCTATTGAATCCACCTCAAGATAAATACAATATATTATTATAAAAAAATAAAAGACAAACACCAAAACTTTATTTTTAAAAGATAAATACAATCTGTTACTTTACATAAATAAATAAAAGATAAATACAAGTTATTATTATTTTTCTTAAAAAAAACACTCTATTTTTAATCTATAATTATTAATTTGTGATGAAATATATAAGTATTATATTATATATATAAACTAAAATCTCAATTTTTTATAATTAAAATATATAACTAAAAAATTAAAAAGTTTAAAAAAATCATAAAATTAACTACTATTTATATCAATTTATAAAGTTAGAAAAATAATAGTTATGACAAATAATAATAGTATTCTTCTGTTATTTTAAATAATTAATAGTTGTGTGTTTTTATTTTTACTTATATATATTTTATATATATAATTTTTTATTAAAAACATCCACGTAATACGTAAGTGATAAACTAGTAAATGTAATACCCTCCAAACCCGGATAAATGGCACATCATTTACAATACACAATTGAGAACAACACATATAATATCCATTGCACAATGTTAAAGGTATACACAAACACTGGTAATTAAAAACATTTTTCACAATATAAATAACTCTGTTTAACTGCTAACCCCACATACATATCCTCAAAACCCAGATACAAATATTCACATACAAAAACCCGATACAAATAACCAATGTTTCCCAACAGTAAATCCACATACAGTCACGGTGATGTTAGAACCCCCTTCAACATGCTCGAAGTTCCTACTTCTGCTCAGGAGCTGACGGCCCTATCTTCTGTCCCCCTGACACACACATTTAGACTCGAATACGTAAGCTTCACAACTTGTAAGTACACGAGGGTTAGACTCTGCACTAATCACATAATTACATAACACATGTTAAGCATGACAATCATTGTAGCTTTACACTACCTGGCATAACCCATGTCACACTAGCCCCTGCCCAGAGGCATACTGACCTCTACCCAGAGGTACCTGAGATCCAATACACAATGATATACTCATCTCAGTCAGGGAAACCCCTCCCCCTGCAGCCAAGCCACGCCCGTAGAGGCTAGCAGGAAATAATAATATCAGGACTGACTTGGCAATAAACACAACTGCATACATACATACATATATATATATATATATATATATATATATATATGGAAACCCTACGCAGGGTTAAATAGAGTTACTCAGCTCCCGCGATAACCCATCGCGATCACACTATAATGAATCTCATTTATTACTTAATATACATCTCAATATACACACACATGTATCATAAATAAGGAAAGGTAAGATCATACCAGAGGGGCAGCTCACAGTGCCCACATTTAACAACCTAACTTTTGACCCAGTTATAAATTCAGTATTTTGAACCGATAATGTAATAATGTTACATTATTTGATTTATAATTTAAACAAGTTATAAAATATTTAATTAAATTATATAAATATTTATATTATGAATTAATAAATTATTAAAGATAATTAAATAAAAGAGATATAATATACAAAAATGAAAGTGGGTTAACTAGCAAATATAACTAGATGAAGTATATAAACGTGAATTTTATATCAAAAACTCAGATTCTCTCTCTCTCTACTCTCTCTCTAAAACTTTCTCTCTCTACTCTCTCTCTACCTTCTCTCTAAATTTTCTCCCAAACCGACCGTCCGATTATCAAGATATATATATCGTTAGAAAGATCTCGGAGAATACTACACGAATCTGCTATCTCCTGCGTGATTTCATACGAATTTGAGGTAATATTCGATATTTTTACGTTTTTATATATATTTCGGTTTTTCGAATTTATTAGTTTTATGAAATTTAAAGCTATTTTTATGGAGTTTAACTAGAATTTGTATAATATAATCGAACATAGGTTTATTACGTAACATATTCGTGATTTTAGGCCTAAAAATGAATGTTTTAAAGCTGCAAATATGAACAAACTCGAGATACCAAGAACAAACTCGAAAATATATAGAACAAACTCGAAATTTAGTTAAATTCGAAAATATATCCGAATTTAACTCATTAAATTCGAAAAGCATAGATTCGAATTCAATAAACTCGAATGGAATTTCGAATTTATCATTAGATTCGAAGTAAAGGATTCGAATTCAAGTCTAAAATTGAATTCAAGTCTATGTTCAAAGCTATGGTCAAAATTAGATATATATATTTCGAATTTAACCCTTAAATATTGAGACATATTCAAATTTGAGCATAAGTTGATATATGTACTTTAAATTTAAACTACATGTTCAAATTTAATGTCTAATATTCGATTTTAATGTCTAAAATTTAAATCTCTTTCGAATTTAACCTATGTGTTCGAATTTAATATATAAATTCGAAACCCACTCCTTAAATTCGAATATATTGAATAAAACATTTGGACAACGCATAAAATAACGAAATAGTTAGCAAAATGAGTGTATATATATATATATATATATATATATATATATATATATATATATATATATATATATATATATATATACATACATATAAATATTGACCCTTGAGAAATTATGAAACAAAGAATATTAATGAAAGATGATTTATGAATAAGCAAGTTATCAGAATCAGATAAAATAAAGATTTTAACGACTAAAGAGATGACGATAATGAGATGATATGATAATTCTGGACAGGTTCAGTGAAATTCTGAACAAAGATTTAAAGATTTATAAAGCGGGTCAAAGATTTGATTTGACAGAGAACAGATTGAGATAAAATCCTGAGATAACTCAGGTGGCAGATTTTACATCTGTTTGATAAAGACCCAACACTGTGAGTTATAGATATTCAGATTTAACATGCTTAAATTTCCGGTTGAGACATATTGTTGATGCTAGATCGATTTGACATTTATATTATCAGCTGGATTGTGACCTGTGCACACCATGGTTGGGTGTTGCCCAGTGGATCATGATAGCTATTTGATCATCATTTTTTTTTATGTTATTGCATTTATAATTCATTTCTGAAACTGCTTTGAGACTACTGCTATCATGACCTTGACTACTTATGCTTCATCATTGAATAGACTTGTTATATTGATTCAGCTTGATTAGCCTTGATTGGTCTATTGTCCTAGACCTGGCTATTTCACCAGTTCAAATGAACTTGGTAATGACCTCCGATGTTCCGCCACGTTGATTTACTGGTAGCTAGCCCAGTATGTGGCTGATCCCCACGAGTTAAGCGTGAGCGTGGCCTGAGCATCATCCGACTCTATGACTTCTATGTCTCAATCATGAGGGCTGTAGCGGCAGCCAAGACATATCACGCTAGATTGATGATCCGCTTGACATGCATGTTAATTTGAAAATCTATTTACTCACTAAGCATTGCTTACGGTTGCTACATTATAATTTTTACAGGAAAAGACAAAGGAAAGTCACCTGCCGGACCTAGTTCTTAGGTCTACAAAGAATCAAGTCGAAGTTTCATAAACCTCTACTCAGCGACCCCATTTTGGTACTAATTGGATGACGATATTATGGTGATCTGGGTAGATTTATTTTGATAAAATGATGATATTTATTAGATTAGACTTGTGCCCTTTATAAGTTTAATTTGAAAACCGTAAACTGTATTAAACTTAATTCCTAATATTTTGTACTGTAATTTTTAATTCCGCAACTAATTACTCTATCTTAGTTATGGTTGATATCGTATTGCATGATGTGGGACCTAGACTGGTGAGAACTGCCCCGTAAGGGGTGGTCTTCACACCACAATATCACCACAAATCATATATACACATATAATGACTCAAAGAAAAGTATGCCCTTTAAAAAGAACTCGTGTATAAACCTGGATCACCTAGCCAACTATCACTAGTACTGCTATCTCAACTATGTCTCGTCCCGATCTTTAACAATCCCTGTACACACAACGAATCTTCCCAGATTAATCCCAATTTCACAGACAAGCCCCCGTATATCCCATAATCAATAACATAGCTGGTTGACCACAAACAGGCCCCACGGTCCAAAAGCCTAATCTGGCCCAAATCAGTCGAATGGTGGCCGCCCTCGCCCGTGCTCGGTCACGCTGCACCCACCGCCGGGCGCGCTCACATCGCGGGACGTGCTCATGAACCCTAGCCAGTACTCGACCCCGCTCTACTCATCGCAACCGCGCTCAACCCATCGCGATCGCGGTGGGTTGCATGTCCCCTACTTTTTTTCACAGCTCTGCCAATGGATTATTTCAATCCCACACAGTGTAAACCCATAAAAACCATACCAAGACACTTCTAATCTACTCAGAAACCAATTCCCCAAGTTTCATAACAAATAACAACACAAAACTCTAGGAATTTGCTCGATTCTTACCTTGCTCAAGTGAAGAACATAAACTAGTAGCTTTAATCTGAATTCCACAACTCACTTGGATCAGTTTTAGCTTTCTTCTTGATGTCCTCGGTTCCAAAACACACACACAACACACTCTTGTAATTTTGGGAAGTGAAAGGAAGCAAAGCAAAGCACCATATATACGTATATACGTATCCGTTTATATCACGGGTTCGACACTGATCACCGGTTCCGTTATAAAAAATTCACTATTTACATCAATAAAACCCATTTAATTCCGTGAATACATAATTATAATTAATCCACTAAAATTATATCCCAAAGCCAAGTATTATCGGTCCCGACACGTATAATTCACGAACGGGACGTAATTGGACAAACACAATAATCAGTATAATAATCAGTCATTGGGATAATTATACGCATCTGCTCCGGAGTCGGGGTGTTACAGTATATATATAAAAAAAACTTATTAATTTGAATGTTTCTCTTTTCAGGTTTAACCGTTTTGATTTGGTATTATTGGTTTCTAGATTTTGATTTAAACAGCTTTCCTGGGTAACACTTAAAGGGGAGAAATGATTAACAACATTAATCTCCTATTCAACTAAACTATTTTTATATCTAAAAACTATATAATGAAAAAAGTTAATATTGGAAAAACCCAATCAACTTTTCTCATTTTCTCAATAAGTCCGTAAACTTTTTTTTTCCAATTGCTTAAGTCGTAAACTATGTGTGTCTTATTCAAAAGTATACATTTTTGACCGGCTACCGGATTAGCAAGTAAAATACTACCAATAAAACAAAAAGTTTAGGGATTTTTATAACATTAATCAAGTAAAAAAAACTAAGAAAATTTGTTTGGTAACCGGTCAAACATGTCAAATATACACTTTTAAATAAGACAAAAATAGTTTAGGAACTTAAACAATAAGAAAAAAAGTTTAAAAACTTAATCGCGAAAATGAATAAAGTTGTTGGGGTTTTTTCAATATTAACCCTAAAAAGAATAAGTAGATGTAAATCAATAAAAAGGAGTTAATGTTAAAAAAACAAACACATAAACGTTAGCATAGCTAAAATAAGAAAGGTAGTAGGTTTTTTATCCAATAAAAAATTCAATGTTACTCTTTTAAAGAGTTAATCTACACTACCATCTAATTTTTTTTAAAGACAATTTTATTAAAAAGCTAACAAGATGTTAGGAAAATAATTACATAAAGACTAAAGTCTAAAACAATTAGAGGAATTATAAGTCAAACTACCCAATTTACTCTCACTAGCTTACCACTAATGCTATCATTTAATCCTATACTAGTTTATTACCCGTGTATACGCGGATATTTTTAATATATATAAAATATAATAAATAAGAAGATAAAGATATAGATATTATTTTTTTAACAAAAGTATATAAGATGATATTATCATTTATTATGACCTATTAATTTTGTATATTTCGAAATATATATGAAGAGTAATTATTTTCTTATAGATTTTTTAAAGTTTTATATGATTATATGGTGGAATTCAAAAGTTAAGGGAGAAGTATTAGAAAAGCAAGCGATAATAGGGATAATTTAGTCATTTGGTAAAGAGTGTTTTAATTTCTAGTTACGAATAATTAATTAAATGACAAGTGAAAGGGACTTTGTGCCAGTATTATAAGAGGGTGCACGTGTGTGTGTCCATCCACATCATTGATGGCTTTCATGCTAACCTACCTTCGTTATTAGGTAAAAGTGGGACCCAGTTGGAAAATTATTCCCTTTATTTTACATAGTAAACACTATTTTATTATTAAGGTTGCGTTTGTCAATGAGCTTATAGGTAGGGTGTGCAAAATAACCAAACTCAAATAACTCACCTGAATCCAATCTTGAACAGGTTAATTGGGTTGAGTTATTCGGGTTTTGGTTTTGTTAATCGAGTTAAATAGTACCCGAACGGGTTAATTAAACGCGAATAACCCGTTTAATTTTTAGATTCCCAATTTTTAAATAGAAAAACAATTGTTTATATATAAAAATGTAAAATTTTAATACCCAAACTATTTAACTCGTGTACCTAAATTACCCAACTCATTTAACACGTTTAAACTAATTTGTAAAGTATTTTATTTTTTATATCGAAACCGAGTAAGCCGATACTTATTTAACCAAAACCGATTAATTCGTCCCCTTATTTGGTTCGAGTTCGGTCAAAGAATTCACACCCTTAAATCCGAATAACTCGATACTCATTTAGCCGCCCGAATAACATCCCTACTTTTGGAAGCTTTTAGTAGCTTCAGTTTTTGATTTTTGGAAGCCCAAACTCAAAAGATTCGCTTGGTTGATTGAAGCTTAAGCTTTTGATTTTTGATTCGAATTTCAAAGCTTTCAAAAGTTTTTCCACAAGAATAATAGTAATAACTATTATTATTATTATTATTATTATTATTATTATTGTTATTATGATTATTATTATTGCTATTATTATCATAATAGTAATAATTTATTAATATTAACTTAACTTTTTACATATTAATTTGTTTGTTTATTAAGTTTCCCATATATTAATATATTTTTTAATTTAAATTACAAATATTTTTTATTATAAACAATTGTATCAAATTAGAATCCATTTCATTTTTTCAACTATTTCAAATGAAAAGCACAAACATTGTACATTGTAGTTTTCCAAACCAAAAAATTTGAACTTTAAACTTTTATTAGTTTTTTCAAACAAAAAAAAGTTACAAACCATTCGTGTTTTAATTTTTTTTCATTTTCTAAACATAGATACTATGAAAATCAATTTGTTTTTATTTTTTTCTGCACCAAAAAATTCAACACATTCTGATTTTTTTGTTTTGGGAAACTAAAAAAAATACAAACCATGCTGTTATTAGTTTTTGTAAACGAATAACCTGTTTAACCCAAACCATACCTAAATTACCCAAATCATTTAACACGTTTAAACTGATTTCTAAAGCATTTTATTTTTTATATCAAAACTGTGTTTAACCAAAATCGAGTAACCCGATAGCTATTTAACCCGAAACCGATTAACCCGTCCCCTTATTTGGTTCGGGTTCGGTCAAAGAACCCACACCCTCAAACCTAACACCCAGTTAACCGCCAAATAACACTCATACTTTTGGGAGCTTTTAGGAGCTTCAACCTTTAATTTTTGGAAGCTCAAGCTCAAAAGCTTTGATTGGTTATTAGTAGCTTAAGCTTTTGATTCAAATTTGAAAGTTCTCAAAAAATTTTCCACGAGAAGCTACTTGAAGTAGCTTTCAAAACGAGATTGAGTTTTTTGTCAAACAAAATTACTTTTTTACCCTCCAAATAATTATAAACTATAATTTTTAATTAATCTTAAAGTCTTTTTATATAATTTAATACTAAAAGCTACAGCTACAACTATTTTTACCAAACACATTTATTAAAACAAAAAACTACAGCTACTAAATGTTCCAGCTAGTCGTGCCAAAACATACCCCTAAGTGGAATGGGTTCGAACATCGGCATTAGGGTTGTCAAATGACAAACACCACACCTTGGTCTCGGTATCGACAAAGAGTGGCTCGGCAACGACATTCAATTGCCGAGGTTTAAACGTTAACAAATACACACACATGTGTGTGTAGAGAGAGTAGGGTTGTATATGGATGGTTAACCGAACCGAAAACGAGTTTCGGATGGTTCACCGGACATGTCGGTTCGAGGATTGAGTAAGCCTAAACCTAAACCGAAATACTTGGTTAACCGGTTTTTTTCGTTCGGTTATTCGGTTAACCAATTAACCGTATTTAATCTAAAAACTCCAACAATTAAAATTTAAAAACTTTAAAAAGTTTACAATACCAAGTTATGAATTAAATTACAAGTGTACTAATAAGATTATCGTTAAAATATTGAATATTATTACTAAAATCTAGTAAAAAAAAATAAGAATTGCACCTTTTTATCGCAATTGAAATGTAAATGCATAATATTAATTACATTGGGTTACAAAATTAGTATAGATTAATTAGTGAGTAATAAGATTATTATTATTATTGGTATAAATGTTAACATTGATATGACTAAGCACTAAAGTATATAAAATTAATTTTATTTTCGGTTTTTTCGGCTAACCGTCCGTCACAAAAAAACGTGAAACATAACCGAAACCTAAACCGATGGATTTTTTTCAGTTCGGTTAACCAAACCAAAAATTATAGAAAAAAACCAGTTCGGTTAACCTCAAAATCAAGACGGTTTGTCGGTTTTTCATATCGGTTTTTAGGTTTCGTAATTTTTTGAACACCCCTAATAGAGAGAGATGAGATTATTGCAGAACCTATATTTAGTGCATAACTGTAGAACCAATATCGTTTATAAATTAGATTAATCTAATGGTATTGATTAAAAGAATCAATTGTGAAATTAGTGAGAAAAAGATAGATATTAGTGGTATTTTAATTTTGAACAGTAATAATGTAAAAAATTGTCAATAGTAAAAAGATTGATATTAGCAAAAAAAAAAATCTTATTTCTTTAAAATTAAAATAAAATTAATATGATTAATTTTTGAATTAAAAAAATTATATCATAAAAACGATAATTTTATACTTTTTAAAATGTGACCGGTCATGATATATTATTTCAAAAATATTTTACGTGTTTATTTTTCGTAAAAATAAAGTTTGTCCCGATGACCATTCAATATATCATATCAAGGTCATTCCATATCGAATAACAGTTTATATAATATATTCAACATTGCATATTATATGTGATCACTATCATAGTTCATATATAACATATATTCAACACTTCATATATATTTAACACTAAATATTTAAACAATGTGATTGCTATTATAATTCATTATTCGAGAATTGATATAAAAATTTAATGTTTATATTATATAGATCTATCGGACCGTTTATGATATATATTTTAAAAAAAATATCATCCAGGTATATATTTAATATACGATAGCAAAATATTGAACGTCAAAGTAATAATATATATTATATATTTAGCATTGCACATGCATTCAAAATTAAATATTTAAACAATGTGAATACTATTGTAATTTATCATTCGAGATTTGATATAAATATCAAATATTTATAATTAGAGTAAATTACAGAAATGGTCCATGTAGTTCGCATAAATTTTTAGATATGGTCAATGTGGTTTCAATTTTGCATAAACAGTTCTTATTTTTTACTGTTTACTTGCAAAATTTGTCACTCTGCTGTTAACTTTAACAATCAAATGATTAAAACTTTTATAATGACCATTTTACCATTTTTTAATAAAATTTTAGTCCCTCAAGTTTGTAGTTTATTTTAGTTTTGGTCACTCAAGTAAATTTTTTTATTAAAGTCTTCTGTTATTATTGTTATTGTTATTGTTGTTATCATCATAACTATAATAATAGTAATAACTATTATTATTTATTATTATTATTTTAACTTTTTACCCATTTATACGTTTGTTTATTAAGTTTCCCATATTTTAATATATTTTTTAATTTAAATTACAAACTTATTTATTTTTTTTATTAGACATAATTGTATCAAACTAGAATCCATTTTCTTTTTTAGCTATTTCAAATGAAAAAACAAAAACATTTTATATTGTAGTTTTTCAAACCAAAAAATTTTGAATCTTAAACTTTTATTAGTTTTTTCAAACGAAAAAAAGTTACAAATCATTCGTGTTTTAAGTTTTTTCCTTTTCTAATAATAAAAAACTATGAAAATAATTTGTTTTTTATTTTTTCTGTACCAAAAAATTCAACATATTCTGATTTTTTGTTTTGAGAAACGAAAAGAAATACAAACCACACTGTTATTAGTTTTTTGCAAACGAAAAAACTATGAATAATTCTGTTTTTTAGTTTTTCCAATTAAAAAATCATTTTATTTTTCTAGTTTTCCGAACCAAACTATTACCTTTTATTTTTTTTTTCTCCAAAAGAAAAAACTACGAATCATTACGTTTTAAAGTTTTTCCAAAACACAAGCCTTTTTGTTCGGAAAAATTAAAAAAACGAAATGGTTTATAGTTTTTTACGATTGGAAAAAGTAAAAAAAATGTAATGGTTAGAATAACCTAATCGAACAAAAAAAATCAACCCATTTCGAATTTTTAGTTTTTTCCGAACGTAATTATATAGTTTTTTTAAATGAAAAAACAACAAATCATTTTATTTTTTAGTTTTTCCGAACGAAAATACTTCGAACCGTTGATTTTTATTAGTTTTTTAAGAACGAAAAAACTATAAATCATTCAGTATTTTAGTTTTTTCAAATGTAAAAACTACAAATCATCTTCATTTTTTTATTTTTCCGAACAAAAAACTACATCCGTTTTTCAGTTTTAATAGAATCGAACCTTTCCAAATTATTAGTTTTTCCGAACGGAAAAAAACAATAAACCATTCCATTTTCAAGTTTTTATAAACGTAAATTAAATATACGAACCATTCCATTTTTAAAGTTTATTAAACGAGAAATTATAAACCATTCTTTTTTATTCCATTTTCAAGTTTTTATTGACATGGGACCTCACTTGTCAGGTCCACATTCGACGCAAATAGTTGCGGGAGTTAATGCACAATGTGCATCGAGATTTAAAGATCGAAAATCTCGTATAAAATAAAACATTTTTCCGATCGAGGGGGGTACGAACATCCGGATGAAATTTGAAATTTCCCTCCTGAACAAATGGAATTTGATGAGTGGCACAAGTATTGTGACTACTTTATGCAAGATGGGACCATGCATCGAGGAGTTGTAAATGCTGCAAATAGAGCGAAACAACTCTATCCAAGTTATCATGGATCCCAAGCATATGTTCAAATACAAGATCGTCGTGTAAGTCACTTTATCTCTAAATGATAGTTGAAATATATAGTATACTTGCTAATTGTTAGGCACAAAAAGGCCTCAGTCAAACCTGTTCTACATCTGAGGGGGAGATTTATAATCAAACCTGTTGATGCATTTGAAGGTTGAATTTAAAGCCTGTTATATGCCTTATTGAAACCTGAAAATGATTTGCAATATCAGTCTAAAGCTGTTCTATATGTTGCATGTGTTGCAACTAAGACAGTTTGTCCAAGCTGCTCTGTCTGCTGAACAGGCTGGACATAAACTGTCTACGCTGCTCTACACTGTTGAGCAGCTTGGGCATTTTTAAAGTGTTCTGTTCTTTGTGAACAGAACCTGTTCTTTGTGAACAGGCTAAACACTTTATGGAATATGTTTCCAAGTCATCATGTATTGTTTTTGACTACAAGATCAGTTTACAAAGTCGAAGACAAAGTGGAAAACAGAACTGCTCAGCCTGCCCACGCTGTTCTGTAACATGAAGACAAAAGGTTATTTGAAAAGGGGTGACAGACCTTTTTCTTATATCAAAATAGGCCTTTACAAGGAAGAAAGACGCAAAGTTGACAATCCTAAATTAGTTAAAGGCAATGCAACAGTAGACAAAGTGAAAAGACAAAAGTTCTGCACATGTGAAGACAAGTCTGCTTTTCAGAAAAGTGCAGAAAAGGTTATGTTGTCTTTTCAACAAGACTTCTCCTTTTTCATTCCGTCCAATGAAGATGTTTCTCTTAGATCCTCTGAGTTTGAGTATATTAAAAAGGAAGCTTCTAAGGTCAGATAAAGAAGTGTGAAGAAGTAAAAGTGCTGAAACCGAAGAAGTGAACGTGCAAGTGTGATTTTTCATGCATGCAAGCCTTCTGTGTAATTCAGTATCTGTGTGTCTAAGCTGTTTTACATAAGCTGTTCCTTTAAAGTCTTGAAAACCCAGTGAGTGCTTCTTAGTGAGTGTATTCATCGTATACTAGTTTGAGTTTGTCTTAGACTAGTGAACATACTGTTGTATCTGTCATCTCAGCTTGAACTATTCCGCATTCAAGCTTGTTTGTATTTAACAAATTGTTGATAATACATACAAACATTGAGAAAAGAGTGTGTAGTTTTTAAATGCTGTATTCACCCCCCCATCTACACCATAGCTTATAAACTATATACTTTGGGAACCTCTCGGGACCTACAACTGGTATCAGAGAAAGAGTTGTTAGAGTGTGGTGTATTCTAGATCTCTCATTCTCCCAAGTTTCCATGGACAACAGTGCTGAAATTTCGTCTTACTTGACAATGGCATGGGCAAACATCGCAAAAGTTTAATCATCAAAACTTCTCTGGTGTTTGGAAGTTGCAGAATGATGCTCATGTTAGAGAGACCTGGATGTACAACTGCCAGAGATAGTGAGGGAGGGTCCCGTATGTGCCAACCTCTTGTTCTATACCTAACTCCAGCGGTTGAAGGAGCTTGCTCTCCGTGAGAATCAGAGACCTTGAGAAGAAAGAAAGGCTCATGGTCTAGAAGCAAGAGATTGGTGAGTCTAGATGCAAAGGCCAGAAACACCTGGTCATATCTTCCCTGATGATGTGGTTCCAAGGCAGGTTGAGACAAATGAAGACAGCAAAGTGAGATGTGGGATAACTTTGTGTACGTGTCTATGATGGTACACGCCCATACACTGGACAACAGGATCAACAACTTGGTAGACGATAATGAACTCTTTCTTTGCTAAACCAAAGGAGACGTCTCATGAAACTACACCAGGTTTTACTTGCTTGAGTTGTAATGATTTCAAAGCTGTTGGGAATCACTAAGGACAGTTCTCAACCCTGGTGTAATAAATTTCTGGACATTCTAACCTGAAGAGTGAACGACTTCGCAACATTCTAAGGAACTCAGGTACTATCAAGTAAGTATGGATCTGGTCAAAGCTTAGGTACCCTGTACTGAATGATGAACAGTCAAGGTTCAACAAAGGAAATGCTCTTGGAAAGTCCAAAAGAGGTGCAGCCTTTGTGGCAATGTGAGACAATCCTGTAAATAGTGAGTGATGTTTCCATTTCAACCTGATCCAACAGGATGATGAAAAGGAGGAGGTGTCAGAGAAGAAGATGCTGCAGATCTTGCTGAACAAGAGTGAGGTGAGCAAATGATAGCCATACTTGTCAAAAGGTTCAACAGAAAAGGTTTGGAAGAAACATGCTACAAGGAACTCAGGGTGCTGGGAAAAAGAAGGCATTTGACAAATCCAAAGCTGAGTGCTTCAAATGGTGGCAAAACTGGTCACATAGCTGCTGACTGTGTGTCAAAAGCTGTTTGGTCAGTCATGCCAAACCCAACAAGACGTAAAAGGATGATGGCTTAGGGGTAAGTACGTTAATGACCAGGGCAGCTGAGGAAATTGGAAAACTCAGTGTCTTCCAATCGCCCAAAAGGGACTTAGGGCAGAGACATGTGACTGGGAGGAATCTGATTCATCATCGGATGAAGAAGAATCAAGTCTGATGGCCAACGACGATGTCCCATCAACAAGCAGCTTCAAACCACGATAGGCTGGAAGCTGAAGCTTGCAGCAGGCTTAGAGAACTGGAATCCATATGATGGTATAAGGGTACAAAATTTTATGGCTTACAGTTGAAGAAAAAGTTAAATGTTTGAATATAATGCTTGTGATCTCAAAGCCTGCGTTGAGCAAGCGATGCTTACTATCTGAAATCTCTAAGCTTAAAGCTGATCTTAAAACTAAATCCAATAAACTGGAGCAGTTTTCCATAAGTGGAACTGAGCTTTGATTGAGTAATAAAACACATCAATTCTATTTACTGGAAAAAAGAGAGAAACAGATATAAAGCATGCAAGCTTCAAAGATAGTTGACTCTGTGCCAATCTGCACAAAAAGTCAGCCATTGTATAAGTCACAGTTCCTGCACAAATCCAAGCCTAATCTTGGAGGGATCTGACACACGGCAGCTCCATTGTGTAAGATAAGTAATCTGAAAAGAAGATTTTTCCCTCTTGGTGAACTTCCAAATACATTCATTCAAATGTGATGGTAAACGAATCTCAACAACAGGTTTGTCAGGCTCAAATACTGACAGGCTTGTGTGAACTCAACTCAAAGCTTATGGTTGGGTTTGTTCTCCAAGGCAGCCTGCTAAGAAGTGCTCTGCTAGCTCACACAAGCAAAAGAAAGGGAACATGTTCAAACTGAAGTTGTGGATGCCTAAACAAAAACTGTTAACAAACAGGTTCTGGAGTCCAAAGCTGATGGGAAAAGCATGTTAATCCTTTTGATGCTAAACACTTTGAAAACAAGGTTTCAAAAGGTAAGCATCTGTTTTAAAAACAAGGGTAAGTCTCATGTTGAAACAAAACTGCTGTGATTCAAATAAGTTTTCAATCATAGTGGTAAATTGGTTTAAATGAAAAAAGTTTTCCACAAAACCAAGACACAGTAGAGTATGCTGATAGCAGCATAAATCACAATCCGTAGGGGCAAAGATAAAGCCATTGCTCAACTGGAATAAAAATTGGGAATAAGTTTTCCCAAACCTGTGGAAGCTCAAAAGCCAATCAGCTTCCTGCTTTGACATTTTGTCCCTCCAAAAAGAGGAAGGAAGAGACAGTCAAGCTGTGGCTATTGAAATCTCCACACAAGCTGTTGATTCACAAAGAATGCTAAACCTGCGAAAAATCAACAAAAATAACTCAGAATGTGTTTCTGAAAGATACTGCTTCCAAAAGTCTAAAAAGAGAAAGGTTTACAAATGTGGGAAGAAGACAAATCTGGCCAGGACTGTCCTGAATCTGAGGACATAGGCCTGTTAACTCTGATGTTTCTCTCACAGCTGCACAAGCAGTGTTGGAAATGGCAACAGTTAACTGAGAAGGATTCAAGCTGATACCATTCAGATAGGGAAGAGTAGTGTAGGATATTCAAATCATCACATGTTGATGAAGTAGGAGAACTCATCTCTGTGATGAGTTCCCCGAAAAATAACCTAATAATTCCCTATCACTCTGGCAGGAAAAAAAACCTTCCAGGTTTGTTACTTGACAGTGGCTGCTCAGTGCACATGGACAGGTTGTAAAGAATTGCTGAGTGAACTCAGGCCTGAAAAAAGGGCAAAAGTCACCTTGGTGACAATGTACAGGGATCGCCACACTGAGGATATGGAACTCTAAGCTGGGGCGCAGTGTTCAAAAGAGTAGCCTATGTGGTTGGGCGAAAACTAAACCGTGTTAGTATAAGCCAAACTATGTGATGCTGGCTACAAGGTTAACTTGGATGACACCTGGGTTACATAGTAATTTCCAAGGCAAAGTTGTTGCTATGTCTCAACGAAGAAAGGTAGATGTTGTGGTAGCTGCTCTGCTGACCCCACAACTAAACCTGTTTTTTTTCTCACAAGAACAAATGCTGATCAAACTGGCTATGGCACACAGAAGACTGTCACATCTGAACTTCAGAACATCAACAAACTCTGTAAGAAAGAGTTGGTGACATGTTTTACCTTCGATGACTTTTGCTAAGGAAAGATTATGCACAACTTGTGAGAAAGGCAGCAGAGAAAACATCTTTTTAAATCAACAATAATTTCGCATTGATACTCTCTCCACTCTTCTTAATCCAATGTGACTTGTTTGGACCTGTTAATGTCCCAAGTCTAGGAGGGAAGAAGATACACTCTTGTAATGGTTGATGAGTTCTCCAGGTACACAGGGGTGATCTTTCTAAAGAGCAAGGAGAGGCGGCTAGAGAGATTAGTGATTGTCAAAAGATGGAAATGCTGAACTCTGCCCAATAAAGCAGCTTAGAAGTGATCATGGTACTGAGTTGCAGAACAGTACTCTTGAGACTTCTGTGGAAGAGAAAGGAATCACTCAAAACTTTTCAGCAGTAAGAACTCCTCAACAAAAGTGGAGTTGCTGAAAGGAGACACGGAACTCGCATTGAAGCTGCCAGAACATGCTGTTGCATCAGGTTTTAACTTCATCATTTTAGGCTGAAGCTGGTAACACTGCCTGCTTCAACCCCAAAACAGTATCTTGTGGTGGAAAAGATTCAACAAAACTCCTATGGGAAGCTGCTCCAAGGAGGAAGCCAAATGTCAGGTTATTTCCATTGTTGGATGTCCCTGTTTCATTCTGATCGTCAAAGGACCAGCTGTCAAAGGTTGAACCTAAAGCTGATGAAAGGTGTGTTTGTTTGGCTACTCTGCTATCTCCAAAGGCCTACAGAGTATACAACAACAAAAGAAGGGTGATAGATGAATCTTATCATGGTCACCTTTGAAGAGTCCAAGGAAATGCTCCCAACAGTAAGCGGTTCCTGAATCATTTTCAGGAGGGGGAGAACTTAACTTTGATGAGCTGATGCGTCAATCAATGAAGGGACTCAAAAGCTTCCACTACACCCAGTGTGGAACCTGTTAATCATGAGGGACTGAATGATGAGTATGTCAATACACCCTGTGTGAAATAATGTACGGACTTA